>JAQZBX010057246.1:0-18007 GCA_029593785.1 Cabassous unicinctus
ATTTTTCACAATATTGATTTGAATTTTTCTTTTTGTGAATTCCTGTGGCATCATTCTGTTCAGGTTTTATTAACATATTTGAATCTATTGTTTTAACGTCTTATGCAAATTTAAGAAGTAGTCGGCCATTATTGCTTTGAAAACTTTTTTTAATTCTCTCTCTTTTTCCTTTTATTTCATTGCTCTGATGACATAAATCTCACATCTTCTGTTTCAATTCCACAGTTTCATGAGACACTTTTCATTTTCTTTTGAGGTTACATCCCCTTTGTTTCAAACATTTGATATTTTTTTCTTTTTCAAATTCACTGATAATTTTCTCTTTGCCCTTTATTATTCTATTGATCTTGATTAGTGTATTTTTCACTTCTAAAATTTTCACATGGTTCTTCTTTATATATATATATATATTCTATTTCTAGGCTTATATTTTCTATTTTTTTGCTGAGAATTTTCTTAAAAATATTTGTTTTATGTTTGTTCATAATTTCTCACTGTAACATTTTTATAATTGCTTCTGCAAAACTTTTTTTCAAATAATATCTGTCATCTCCATTCTGATATTTATTGATTTTGTTTCCCTTTCATTTTGAGATCTTCCTAGTTCTTGGTATAATGAATCATTTTAAATAGAAACCTTGACATTTTCTATATTTTATTATGAGTTTCCAGATCTTAGTAAACCTGATTTAACTGGCTTTTAATCCTTTTCTGTCAGAGGAAGACACTACCACTCTGTTACTGCCAGGTGATTGTAGAAGTCCAGGTTGCACATTCAGTCTCTATTTACAGCCCTGAGGAGTTAACCTCATTGCTGATAGTCACAGTTAGGACTTAAGGGCACCCCCTATTCTCCACTGATAGCTCTTGGTTAGGGGAATTGTAATGGCTTCTTAGTGCTCCGCACATGGGGCCCTCTGACAACAAAGGAAGATCATGTCCTTGTAACAGCTAGGCAATGATGAAAAACTTGACACTCTAACATATTTTAAGAACAAATCAGCAGTGTGTGGAGGTGAGTAGATTCACTTAACTGCTCAATGAGGCATGAGGTCCAGGCTGCACACTGGCTTCCAGTGATGATATGGAAAGTAGAGCTCTTTCCCACTCTGCAGAACCCTAATTGAACTTCTCTGATACAACTGTGCTTGGTGTTTGTGGTACTATTTTATAGTTTGCCAGAGGTGGAAGTCACCTCTCCATGAGGGGAAGCAGGGCTGATGAAATTCACAGTGAAGGTAGGGACCAGCTTCTTTCCAACAAGATCAGATTGCAGCTCTAGCATAGGCTCCAACTCCACCTCTGGCAGGGTGGAAGCTAGAGGGACCTGCACTAGCCTTTCCAGGTAACTATAGGTGCTTTTGGCTATCACAAACTGAATAGGCAGACACCTGAAGCTCCATCTCTGCACTCCTATAGGATAGGAGGGGATCTGTACTTCCTCAGCCTCTCCTGGCAGCTGCAGGCACTTTGGGCCAACACAGACTGAATATTTGGACAATTGTAGCTCTATCCCCACCATCAAGTATAATAAGAGGGGATCTGTGATTCCTTAGCCTTTCAGGCCAATGGCAGGCACTTTTGGTCTGCATGGTCTGGACTGGTGGGTACATGTGGATCCACCCCCACCCCCTAATAAAATAAGAGGTGGCTGTTATATCCTAAGCCTCTCTGGGCAATATCAGACACTTTTGGCCTGCTCAGACTGCACTGTTGGATGCCTGTGGATGTACACCCACCCTAATGAGATAGGAGGGTGCTCATATTCCTCAGCCTCTCCAGGCCACAGCAGGTACTTTAGGCCTACAAGGACTGAATTGTTGGTTCCCTGTGTCTCCATCCTCACTACCCAATAGGAATTGAGGAGAAGGTGTTTCCTCAGATCTCCAGGCAATAGCAGGCATATTTGGCATACATGGACTGAAAAATTGTATCAGTGGTTCTATTCTCATCCCCAAAAGGACAGAAGGGACAGTACTCCCTTAGCCTCTCAGGGCAACTGACCCACATGGGTGCATTTGACCGACATGGATTAGATTTTTGGACACTTGAGAGGGTCCATCCACACCCTTGGCAGGGATAGGGAGCTGGTGCTACATCAATCTACATGGCAACTGTGGTCATTTTGGACCCATATGGCATAGATTGCTGTGCTCACTGGCAGCTCCATCCTTGCCCTAGACAGAGGAGGAAGGGTTGTGAAGCTTCATCAGTCTCTCCAAGCAACTACAGATGGTCTTGACCTGCATGACATAGATTATTACACACGGCTGTAGACCTGTCCCTAACCCTAACAGAGAAGAAAGGTGGGAGAAGCTTCATCAGTACCTGGGGAAACTCAGGCAGCTTTAGCCTCCACAGCTTAGAGCACCAACTACATCATCGGCTTCTCCTACCCACCCAGCAAGGGATAAAAGCTAAGAAAGCCCTAAACGAAAGAGAGGAACTGCACCCAGAATAAATACATCTAGTAAGCCATATGCCAAGACACCAATAAAAAATTACAATTCATACCAAGAAACAGGAAGATGTGGCCCAGGAAAAGGAAGAGATAAGCCTACAGATGACATAAAGGAATTGAGAAAACTTATTATAGATGTTCAAACAAATATCCTTAATAAATTCAATGAGATGGCTAAAGAGATTAAGTATATTAAGAAGGCACTGGGTGAACACAAAGAAAAATTTGAAAACATATGTAGAAAAATAGCAGATATTATAGGAATGAAAGGAACAATCAATGAAATTAAAAATACACTGGAAATATGTAAAGCACTTGTAATCAGAAAACTAAAGTACATAACTGAAAGAAATTTTAAAAAGATCTAAATAATTGGAAGCATATTCCATGCTCATGGATTGGAAGGTTAAATATCATTAAGATGTAAATTCTAGCCAAATTGATAAACAGATTCAACACAATCCTAATAAAAATTCCATCAGCATTTTTAATGAAATGGAAAACACAATTATAAATTTTATTTGGATGGTAAGGGACCCCAAATAGCCAGAAACATCTTAAAATGAAAAGCAAAGTTGGAGGATTTTCACTTTCAGACATTAAATCATATTACCTAGCTACAGTGGTAGGATATTGGCATAAGAATAGAAACATAGACCAGTGATATCAAACTGATGGTTCAAAAACAGACCCTCACATCTGTGGTGAAGTGATTTTTGACAAACCTGTCAAACTCACCCACCTGGGGCAGAACAGTCTATTCAACAAATGGTGTTGGAAAAACTGGATATCTATATCCAAAAGAAAGAAAGAAGACCCCTATTTCACACCTTATATAAAAAATTACTCAAAATGGATCAAAGACCAAAATATAAAAGCAAGAACCATAAAGGTTTTAGAAGAAAGTATAGGAAAACATCTGCAGGACCTGGTGGTAGGTGGTTCATTCTTAAATTTCTCAATAAAATCACAAGCAATGAAAGAATACTTGGGTAAATGGGACCTCCTCAAGTTTAAACACTTGTGTGATTCAAAGGACTTTGTCAAGAAGGTGAAACAGCAGCCCACTCAATAGGAGAAAATATTTTGAAACCACATATTCAATAAGGTTTCATTTTTATTCTAAATAAAGTTATTTATACCACTTAGCAATAAAAAATCAAATTAATTAAAAATAGGCAAAAGATTTAAATAGATTTTCTCCAATGAAGAAATACAAATGGCCAAAAAGCACATGAAAAAATATCCATGTGATGGAATATTATACTGTTGTAAGAAGAAATACAATTGGGACACATATGATAACATGGATGAATCTTGAAGACATTTTGCTAAGTGAAGTAAGCTGGACAAAAAAGGATAAGTATTGCATTGTTTCATTAATATGAACTAAATATGAAGAATAAATGCATGGAGTTAAAACCTAGAGTATACGTTATTAAGAGATAAGAGGAGGGCTGAGAAGGACTACTGGTGCTTAATGTATGTAGATGTTTTAATTAACTTTACTGTAGAAGTGCATAAATGGATAAAGTTGATGTTAACACATTATAGTGAGTAGCAGCTGTTTTATAAATGAGATTGTTGCTGAAAAGGGCAGTCTAAGGATATAAATGTCAATTGAAAGAAAGCTATAGAATGATCTAGTGGCTGAATAACACGGTGAATCCAGAGGTGGATGAGAATTGTGGTTGATGATACAGATGCAAGACTGTCTTTCTTTGAGCTAGAACAGAAGTATGTCACTATTGCAGGGTGGTGGGAATAAGGATAAGCATAGGAAAAATGCAATTGGTGTGACTTATGAAATGTGGTTAACAGCAATACTGTAATATTCTTGCATCAATGCCAAAAATATACTCTGTTGATAATGAAGAAGTATGGAAAAAGTGTGCCAAATGCACACTATGGACGATGGTTGGTGATAATATTCTGATGATATTGTTTCATAATCTGTAAGCTATAGGCCATAGTTAGTGGTAGTAGTCTGATGAAATTATCTCATAATTTGTAACAAATGTTCCACAACAATGTAGTGTTTTGGTTGAGGGGTATTGTGTGGAAATTCCACACATGTGTATGATTGTTTTGTAAGTTCACAATTTCCCTCATAAAAATATATTAAGAAAACAGCATGGTACTGTCACAAGGACAAATGTGTGAAACAATGAAATCAAATTGAGAGTTGTATTAGCCAAAGGGTTGCTAATGCAAAATACCAGAAAGCTGTTGACTTTTATAAAGGTTATTTATTTGGATTAGAAACTTACAGTTATCAGGCCATAAAGCCTAAGTTATTTCCCTCACAAAAGTCTGTTGCCACGTGTAGGAGCAAGATGGCTGCTGACGTCTGCAAGGGTTCAGCCTTCCTCTTTCTCTTAAGACTCCGTGGTCCTAGCTTCTTCTAATATCAGCTGTAGGTTGGGATAAGTTTCATCTCCCTCTTGGGGCTTATTTCTCTCCAGGGTCAGCTGCTCTGCTTTCTCCACAAGGCCAGCTGTAACTATTAAGCAAAAAGCTCATTCTCATCCCAGGTCCTCTGCCATGTCTAATGGAGCCTTCTATTTCCTCAAGTATCTGCTTTTCTGTGTTCTTCTGTGTGTTTACTTCCTGGGGCTCCATATCAAAACTCCAACTAACTCCTCTACTGTGTATTTTTCTCTGTGAGTCCCTGCCCACTGTGAGTCCCATCCTACTGATGTGACCCAATCAAAACCTTAATCATAACTTAATCAAACTAAAGTGAAACCTCTGAATCCAATACAATATATTATGTTGAGGGGAACAGAGCAGTTTACAAACATAATCCAATATTTATTTTTAGAATTTATAAACAAAATCAACTCCTACAAGAGGTAAGAAATCAACCCTCACTATGTGGCCAACTGATTTTTGAAAATGTTGCCAAGTCCAGTAAATTGGGAAATAATAGTCTTTTCAACAAATGTTGCTCAGAAAACTGTATAAGCATATCCTAAAGAATGAAGGTGCACCTTCACCACATACCATATACAAAAACTAACTCAACATGGAACACCTAGATATAACAATTAAAAGCCATAACACTACTAGAAGAAAACATAGGAATTATTTTCAGAACCTCATTTTAGGTAATGGATTCTAAAATGAGGAAATCACAAATCACAAAATAAAATCAAGATTAATGGCAGAAAATCAAAATTAAAAAGTTTTATGCATCAAAGGACTGTGTTAGGAAAATTAAATGACAGTCTAACAATGGAAGAAGATATTTGTAAAGCACATATCTGATAATGTTTTAGTATCCAGAAAATGAAAAGAAATCCTATAACTGAACAACCAAAGGACAAACAACCTAATTAAAATATTGTGTGGGATGTCAGTGATGGGGAATACATGGGAGGAAGTTCACCTGGACATATATATATATATATAAGGTATATAAATGTGTTCAAATGTTCACAGGGCATTGTCACAATGGATGGAGATTCACACAAAAACCAAAAAAATATTGAATTCCCAACCCAGAGAGCTCTGCCATGTTCTCTAATGGAGCAGCAATTGTCCCCCAAGTGCAGGGGCAATGATGGGTGAAGGTGGATGGTCCATTAATGGGCCATTGATATTTATGGCTATGCTTATGAGCTTTTGCCATTGAAATTGAAACTTAGCCTCGTGTTGTAGGGTGCCTAAGTGTTGCCTCCTGAGAGCCTAGTTATTGCTCAAATGTGGCCTCTCTCTAAGCGAAGTTCAGTATATAAATGCATTACCTTCTCCCCAGCATGGAACATGACTCCCAGGATTAAGCCTCCCTGGCACAAGGGATTACTACCAAGCACCATCTAGCAATGCAACTATAAAAAGACCCCTCAAAAAAGGAGGAAAAGGAAACACAAATGAGTTTACATGGCTAAGAGACTTCAAAGTGAGTCGGGAAGTCATCCCAGAGATAATGCTTATGCACATCTCAGCAGGACCTCATAGATTGCCAAAGTGGATACTACACAAAATAGTGGGGCTCCTGAAGGCTCTGGAGGCACCTAGTTCCTGCAGTCATGGCACATAGCTCCAGAGTTTTGTGTCTTGGCAGTAGGCCCTACTTTGGAGTTCGTGCACCTAAGTGTGACAGAGTTGGACTTAGTTGTGACGTCTCTACACATGACTCTTCTGTCCCTTCTATTTGAAGCTATAGTTGGTGCTAGAGTTGGTAAGTTCTTGTGCCCAAGAGACTTGAATCTTTGGGCTGTCCATGTGCCAGCTGGTTCCTGAGCCTCAGCGGAGTTGCAACACCTACTCTCCAGTTCATTGGACTC
Organism: Cabassous unicinctus; assembly: GCA_029593785.1. NCBI lineage: Eukaryota > Metazoa > Chordata > Mammalia > Cingulata > Chlamyphoridae > Cabassous > Cabassous unicinctus. The sequence goes on from JAQZBX010057246.1 coordinate 6,754, forward strand.
ACCGAGGACAACTAACAAAGAGGTGGGGATTAACAACCACCATACCAAGGAAACAAGAGAGCTACAACTGCAAGAAAGACAGTCCCATCCATTGGCTGTATGGGATCAAAGCCCCTGCTCTTTTAGAGGTGGAGTGGGCATCACCATCCCAGAATCCTCAGGACTGAGGAATGAACTATGGACTGGAGTGGACTTACTGGTATTCTACTATAGACTTATTGTGATTCTAGCAATGGAAGAAATTACAACATTGATGTAGAGGCAGTAGCCACTGGAAGCTCTGCAAGTGGAGAAAGGGAAAAGCAGTTGTAATACAAGGGTTTTTTGGGACTTGGAAATTGTCCTGAATGACATTGCAACAACCGATATAAGCCATTATATATCTTCCCATAACCTGCAGCATTGTGTGGGAGAGAGTGTAAACTACAAAATGAACTATGGCCCATGCTCAGTGGCAAAGCCACAGGATGCAATATCAATTTCAATGAATGTGCCACACTAATGACCGATGTTGGTCATGTGGGAGGTGTGGGGAGTGGGGCATATGGGAATCCATATATTTTTTGTGCAATGTTTATGTTATCGAAGTATCTTTAAAATATATATATATATATGTATTTTTTAAAATTACCAAAAGAACAGGCATTTCTCCAAAAAGATAAACAAATGGCCAAAAAAGCACATGAAAAGATGCTCAACACTTGTAATGGCTTGATGTTTTGTACCCCAGAAAGAAAAAAAAACCCACATTTTTAACTAAATCCATTTCGGTGGGTGTGAACCCTTGTAAACAGGAAATTTTGATGATGTTGCTTCAGTTATGGCAGGGGTTCTTAACAAGGGCTCTGTGAGCCTGAATTGAAATTCAAAAAAACATTATTCTTGTAGGGACATGTTGGTGTTGTTGTGATATATTTATTAAAAAATACACAGTATACTATGGACCTAGTGAAGGGTATGTGGCTTTCACCTGACTGCAAGGAGTTCCATGGAATAAAAAATGTTAAGAACCATGGAGTTATGGTTTGGCCCTGCTGAATCAGGATGGGTATTAATTTTATTAGTGAAGGCCTTGTAGGGAATGTCACAGAGAGAAAGAAAGCCTCACAATTAGCAGACAAAAGCTGGAAGCCAACTAAACTGCAAAACCAGAGGAGGATGCTATGGACATTACTATGTGACAGGAAAGCTCATGGATCCCTGGAAACCAACCCCAGAAAGCTCCAGTCTTCTTAGAGAAACAGAGCCTAGATGACCCCTTGGTTTTTTACTTTTCCTATTCTCAAAAACCTTAACCAATAAATTTTCATTGTTTAAGCTAACCCTTTACATTATATGTGTTTCGTTAGCCAGGAAACTAATACAACATAATTAGCCATTAAGGAATTGCAAATCAAAATAACAATGAGATGCAATTTCACATCCACTAGGATGGTTACTATTTTAAAAGAGGTGGGGGCAATTACCAGTGTGGAGAAATAGGAACACACATTCATTGTTGGTGGGAATGTTAAATAGTGAAGTTGCTGTGGAAGAAAATTTGGCAGTTCCTTAGGAAAGTTACATATATGAATACAATATGACCCAAAAATTCCAATTTTTGGTATATACACAAACGTGTTGAAAGGAAGAAATTGAACAGATATTTGCATACAAATATTCATTAAGGCATTATTCACAATTTCCAAAAGATGGAAGCAACCCACATCAACCAATGAACAGAAAAACAAAATGTGTTATATATTGGAATATATATGGGAATATTATTCTGCCATAAAAAGAAATGAATTTCTGATAAATGTGACAACATGCATGGACCTTGAAGAAATCATTTTGAGTGAAGTAAGGCAGACACAGTAGGAAAAATATTATTCAATCTCACTGACATGAATTAATTAGTATAAGCAAATATATAGAGTCAGAAATTAGAATATAAGTTACAGGGGATGGGGTGAGAGTGAGGAATGAAGAGTACATCCTTAAATTGTACAAATCCTATTTAGGATTATGGAAGGGATTTGGTAATGGATGGTAGTAATGGTAGCACAACCTTGTGAACATAATTGACTGTATGCATAAAGCAATTTAAAAATGTATGCTTTCCCTTAATGGTGTGTGTGTCCTGTGTTAGGAAATAATAGAAGACAGAAAGGTAATTAAGATATTTTGTGTCATATGTAAGTATATGTCCAGGTGTGATTTATCAATGTGTGAGTGTGTATGTGTGTGACATATGAATTTGTGTCTAAGGAACCAAGAGTCTAAGAAAATTTTTCATTATGAATTTCAAGGAAAGTTTATGATCATTTAGTACAACCATTTCCTGGAATGGATAAGAAAACAAAAAGCTAAGTGTTAAAGGTTTTTTTTCTCTTTGTCAAAGAAAGGAGAAGTAAAACACTAATAGTATTATCCACATTTAAAAATGAAAATTTTATGTGATCCTGTGTCTATTAAATGATACATGGCATGCCCACTATGACTTAGTTCAGATTTCTCTTCAGAAACCATGGAGATGAGAAGACAGTTGTATGATACAATTAAGATACAGAAAGATAAAAAAATTGCCAGCCAAGAATTCTTTTTCCAGGAAAATTGTTCTTCAAATATGAAGGTAAATATAAAGTATTCACAAAGAAACAGAAAATAAAAGAATTTGCAAAAAATAATCCATCTTTGTAGAAAATATTAAAGGAAGCCTTAGAATCTGAAATAAAAAGACAGGACAGAGGGGCATGAAGAAGAGCATAGAAGAAAGAATAGAGAAAGGATAACCAAAAGAATAAAAAGACAGAAAAAATATGATATAACATATGAAAACCAAAGAATAAAATGATGGAAGTAAATAATGCATTAAGAGTAGTGTCATTGGATGTGAATGGATGAAACTCACCAATCAAAAGATACAGGCTGATAGAATGGATTTAAAAAATGAGTCATCCATATGCTGCTTACAAGAAACTCACCTTAGGCCCAGGGATACAAACTGCCTGAAAGTGAAAGGTTGGAAAAGGATACTCCATGCAAATAGTGACCAAAAAAAGCAGGGGCAGCTATACTAATATCGGGCAAACCAGACTTTAAATGAAAAAACTTATAAGAGATACAGATGGTCATTATATTTTAATAAAAAGGACAGATGCTCAGATGGTTCTATCAACAAAAGCCTCTCAATTCCCTTCCACTTGGACTTTGTGCATAGTGAGACATTTTCCAAGAGGCAGTGTTTTAAGAAAACCAAATCAGTAGTTGCAGCTCTCTTAAGGCTCACCTTGGACATTAGATAGTATCATTTCTTTCATTCCTTTGTTCAAATTAAATTACAGGGCTAGAGCTAGAGGCAAGATGGCCTTGGATTAGTTGGGCACTCACCAACTCTCTTGCAGAGGACAACTGATTGGGGACAGGATCCTGCCTAAGTAGGTTGTTCTGGGAGCCCATGGAGTGAGAGCCGTTGGGACATCGATCTGGAGGGAGCTGAACATGGAGATGGATTGCTCAAGATAAAACCGGAGCATAGAAAACAGCAAGGAAATAGAACAAGAAGAACAAAGTGTCAAAGAGAAAACTTAACACACACATGGAACCATGAGCTAAATAAAACTCTAGAGCAGAGAGAGAAGCTAATCAACTGAATAAACCCATCAAGATAAAATGATGACCAGAGGGCAACAAAAAATTGCAAACCATACTGAGAAACAGGAAGACATGTACCAGTCCAATGAACAAACTAAAAACCAGGAAGAGATGCAGAACATCGAACAACTAATCAAAGCTATCCAAACAAATATCATGGACCAACTTAATGAAGTGAAGGAAGAGATTAAGGATATTAAGAAGACACTGGGAGAACATACTGAAGAAATTGTAAACTTACATAAAAAGATAACAGATATGATGGTGATGAATGGCACAATCCAAGAAATTAAAAAGACCCTGGAGTCAAATAACAGCAGATTTGAAGAGGCAGAAGAAAGAATTAGTGATGTGGAAGACAGTAAATCTGAATTCAAACAGATAGTAGAACAGATAGGTAAAAAGATAGAAAAAATCCTACAGGGATTTAGGGATTTAACTGAAAACACAAAACATGCAAACATATGTATTATAGGTATCCCAGAGGGAGAAGAGAAGGGAAAGGGAACAGAAGGAGTGTTGAAGAAAATAACGGCTAAAAACTTCCCAACCCTATTGAGGGAAAGGGTTTTACATGTCCAGGAAGCACAGCACACCTCAAACACTATAAATCCTAAGGCGCCTACTACAATACATATACTTGTCAAAATGTCCAATGCTTAAGACAAAGAGAAAATACTCAAGGCAGCAAGAGAAAAGAGAACCATCACATACAAGGGAAACTCAATAAGATTAAGTGCTGATTTCTCATCTGAAACCATGGAGGCAAGAAGGCAGTGGTATGACATAGGCAAGGTACTCAAAGAAAAAAACTTCCAGGCTTGTTTTCTATGCAGCAAAGCTGGCATTCAAAAATGATGGAGAGTTCAAAATATTCACAGATGAACAGAAATTCAGAGAGTATGCCAATAAGAAACCTGCCCTTCAAAAAAGACTAAATGAAGTTCTACAGGTTGAAAGGAAAAAACAGGAGAGCAAGAGTTGGAGGAGAGTCTAAGAACAACTAAAAAGACAAATAGAGAAATAAAAACAACATATGACATACATAAACCCAAAGAAAATATTGCTGATGCAAGAAATTCCTTGAGAGTAATAACACTGAATGTTAATGGATTAAAATCACCAGTCAAGAGACACAGATTGGCACAATGGATAAGGAAATATGACTCATCTATATGTTGTCTACAAGAAACCCGCCTTAGACCCAGGGATTCAAGGAGGCTGAAAGTGAATATCTGGAAAACAATTTTACAAGCAAACAACAACCAATAAAAGGGCAGGAGTAGCTATACTAATATAGGACAGAATAAACTTTAAATGCAAAACTATTGTAAGAGACAAAGATGGACACTATATATTAGTAAGAGGGGGTATCTTTCAAGAAGAAAGGATAATCATAAACATTTATGCACCTGATCAGGGTGCCTCAAAATACATGAGGCAAACACTGAAAAGATTAATCAGAGACATAAATGCCTCCACAATTATAGTGGAGGACATTAATACACCATTATCACCATTAGACAGAACATCTCAACAAAGAATCAATAAAGAAATAAAGACTCTGAATAATATATTAAAGGATCTGGGACTAGTAGATATATACAGAATGCTAAACCCAAATACAGTGGGATAAACATTCCTCTTGAGTGCACATGGATCATACTCCAAGACAGACCACATGCTAGGCCACAGAACAACTCTCAATGAATCCAGAAAGATTGTGATTATACAAAGCAATTTCAATGACCCCAATGAAATGAAATTGGAAATAACTACGGGCCAGGAAACCAGATTAGGCACAAGGATATGGAAGTTAAACAACACATTCTTAGACAAACAGTGGGTCAACTAGGAAACCTCAAAAGAAATCAGTAACTACATTGAAACAAATGAAAATGACAACACAACCTATCAAAACCTATGGGAACAGACAAAGCTGTACTGAGAGGGAAATCCATAGCCATAATTACACATATTCAAAAAGAAGAAAGAGCTAAAATTGAAGACCTAAATGCACACCTGGAGATACTGGAAAAAACAACAACAAACTAACCCCAAAGGAAGTAGAAAGAAGGAAGTAACAAAGATTAGAGCAGAACTAAATGAAATAGAAAATAAGAAAATACTAGAAAAAATAAAATAAAAACCTGGTTTTTTCAGAAGATCAATAAAATTGACAAACCCTTAGCCAGAATAACAAAGAAAAAGAGAAAGCAGATACAAATACATAAAATAAGAAATGAGGAAACAGATATCACCATTGACCCCACAGAAATAAACACTATCATAAGAGGATATCTTTAAAAATTATATGCAAACAAGAATGATAATTTAGAGGGAAATGGACAAATTTCTATAAATTCACAAGCAGCCTACATTGACAAAAAAAAAGATATAAATCAACTCAATAGTCCAATTACAAGTAAAGAGACAGACTCAGTCATCAAAAACATCCCAACTAAGAAAAGGCCAGGACCCAGATGCTTCACAGGTAAATTTTACCAAACATTCTGGAAAGACCTAATACCAATCCTGCTTAAGCTCTTCTAAAAAAAATTGAAGGAGAAGGATCATTGCCAAACTCATGGTATGATGCCAACATTATCCTAATACCAAAGCCAAACAAAGATGCCAGAAGAAAGGAAATTTTCAGACAAATTTCTCTAATGAACGTAGGTGCTAAAATCCTCAACAAAATACTTGCTAATCACATGCAACAACATATCAAATGAATTATATATCATGACCAAGTGGCTTTCATCCTGGGTATGTAAGGATGGTTCAACATAAGAAAAACAGCACATAAACAAATTGAAAGAAGAAAAGCACATGATCATCTCTGTAGATGCAGAAAAAGCATTCTATAAATATAGCACAATTTCCTGATTAAAACACTGCAGAAGATAGGAATAGAAGGAAACTTTCGGAACATGATAATCAGTATATTTGAAAAACCCAGAGCCAACATCATATTCAATGATGAAATCTTAAAAGCTTTCCCTCTAAGATCGGGAAAAGACAAGGATGCCCAAATATCACCACTCCTATTTAACATTGACTTAGAAGTACTCGCTCGTGCACTGAGGCAAGAAAAAGATATAAAAGTCATCCAAATTTGAAAGGAAGAAGTAAAAATTTCGCTATTTGCAGATGACATGATCTTATACATAGAAAGGCCTGAGAAATCTACATCAAAGCTTCTAGAACTTATAAAGGACAGTAAAGTTGCAGGCTATAAGATCAATGCTCAAAAATCAGTAGCATTTCTGTACACCAATAATGAGCCATCTGAGGAGGAAATCAAGAGAAAAATACCATTTACAAAAGTAAAGTATCAAATATATAGGAATAAATTTACCTAAGGATGTAAAGGACTTATATACAGAAAACTACACAACACTGTTAAAGGAACTCAAAGAAGACTTAAATAAATGAAAGGTCATTCCCTGTTCATGGATAGGAAGACTAAACATCATCAAGATGTCCATCCTACCCAAACTAATCTACAGATTTAATGCAATCCCAGTAAAAATCAACACTGTAATTTTAAATGAATTGGAAAAACTAACTATAAAATTTATTTGGAAGGGTAAGAGGCCCCGAATCACCAAAGACATATTGAAAAAGAAAAATGAAGTTAGAGGTATCACACTACCTGACTTTAAAACATACTACAAAGCTACAGTGGTCAAAACTGCATGGTATTGGCACAAGGATAGATACACTGACCAATGGAACTGAACTGATAGTTCTGATATACATCCTTGCATATACAGTCATCTGATATTTGACAAGGCCACCAAGCCCATTCAGTTGGGAGAGAATGGCCTCTTCAACAAATGGTGATTGGAAAACTGGATATCCATATCTAAATGAATGAGAGAGGAACACCATTTCACACCTTATACAAAAATCAACTCAAGATGTATCTAAGATCTAAATATAAGAGCCAAGATCATAAAGACCTTGGAAGATAGTGTAGGGAGGCATCTACAGGACTTTGTAATGGGAAATGGTTTCATGAACTTCACACCCAAAGCACAGACAGCAAAAGAAAAAATAGACAAATGGGATCTCCTCAAAATTAAAAACTTTTGCACCTCAAAAGATGTTATCAAGAAAATAAAAAGGCAGCCTACCCAATGGGAGAAAATATTTGGCAACCATGTATCTGATAGGAACCTAATATCTTGCATATATAAAGAAATCCTACACCTTGAAAATAAAAAGAAAAACAACCCTTTTAAAAAATGGGGAAGAAACCTGAAAAGACATTTTTCCAAGGAAGAAATACAAATGGCTAAAAAGCACATGAAAAGATGCTCAACATTGTTAGCTATTAGGGAAAAGCAAATCAAAACTACAATGAGATACCATTTTACACCTATTAGAATGGCAACTATTAAAAAAATAGCAGACTATAAGTGTTGGAGAGGATGTCGAGGAATGGGAACACTCATCCACTGCTGGTGGGATTGTAGAATTGTCCAATCACTATGGAGGACAGTTTGGTTGTTCCTCAAAAAACTAACTATAGAACTTGCTTAAGACCCAGTGATTCCACTGCTGGGTATACAACCTGAAGAACTGATAGCAAAGACACAAACAGATATATGCCCACCAATGTTCATAGAGGCATTGTTCACTATTGCCAAAATTGGAATCAACCCAAGTGCCCATCAACAGATGAATGGATAAACAATATGTGGTACATACATACAATGGAATATTACTCAGCTGTAAGAAGAAATAAAGTGCTAACACATGGGATAACATGGATGAATCTTGAAGACCTTATGTTGAATACAGCAAGCCAGGCATTGAAGGATGAACAGTACATGACTTCATTGATATGAATTAAGGAAATTGAGCAACCTCTGAATGATATTGTCTGTAAGATAGGTTTACAAGAAATAGAAAGAGAAGATAAGGTTGTGAGCCATCAACCATATGGATGTAATCTATGGTAAAGTGATAGAGTGTAGTTCTGTATTGAAAGAATAGGACAGGAGGCTTGTGATATTATTGGGTTCGGTGGTGCAGGATTAACAGGTGGGTAGATTGGGAAGTGTGGATCAGAAGGTCCAAGATAATGAGGGGAAGCTTGGGAGAGGGACCAGGTGAACAATGGGGATTTGTCATAAGGTTGAAAGTACAGAGGTGGGAATCCTCTTATGGAAAAATGACAAGGAAGTATCACTGATTTAGGGAGTTGGTAGGGGGAGCATTTGGAACAGGTCACACCTAAAGCAGTCTTCTAGGGAGGATGTTAGTGTTCATTCTGTCATAATGTGTTGTATCAGTGGGTGAGACCTACATAATGAGCATGAAGGTGTTGGACTCTCATCTTTGGGAGGACCAATTGATGGAGTTCAGGAACTGGGATGGTGAAAACGGTGCCACAGATGAGAAAGAAAGAGACAAAGAGAAGAAGAAACTGGGATCAGGGGACCCTCCATCCGATATGGAGAGAAGAGCCCAGCCACCTCAAAAATGTGGCTTTTATTTCAGCTTTACAAAAAAGAAAACACATGTGAGCATGTGCAAGGGTAATAGATACTTGACAGTTACATCTTACTGAAATCAACAAGTCTTAAAGGTCAATGGCTCAGTTCTTTGTTACATTTCTGCAATTCACAGGTATAATCTCAGGAAGTTTCCCCATCCAGCTCCTATTAGCATGAGACTGGTGGGCTTGTTTATAACATTCCAAGGTGACCTTTCTGTCAGTACTCATGGCCTTTAATTGAAACTCCATCATTTCCCCCTTTTTTATTAGCTAATAATTTTTTTTTTTCAGTGAAGCTCTTAGGAACCATTATATAAGTTGATACAACGTGACCTCCTGTCACACTTGTCTTCTTCCATAGGCTCTTGTGACTGTACCTGTCTTAAGTTGTCCTCCTCTGAGAATCTTACCCATCATTGACTACCAGTCAAGCTTTTGAGCTCTTACATGGAAAGCAATTTTATTAATATTTATACTTCTTCAGGTTCCTTAAGTGAATATTTTTGTGCAGATAATTAATATTATGATCAAGGGGTTATTAGTAGAATCTTTCTACTAAATAATGCAAAATTAGCTTTTCATGGCCAAGTTTCTTAACATAAATGCATTTATCTGATCTAATTCTTCATTTTTTCTATGAATATATGTAGACATGCTCAATGCCTTCTTTTGCAATTCTAAAAGATCTATAGAAACATTATGTTTATATCCAATCAAATGATTTTTCACTTCTTTCCAATCATGTTCACTGTTATTATAAGTCAAAGGAGTAATACAAAAAGAACTTTCATTCCAATCACATTTAAGAGCTCTTAACAGTTTAAATTATAAATTTGATTACACAATAGTATAATAGTTGTTTCAAGATCATTCACACAATTATTCAGTCCCATATCAACGTGAGACTGGCTATGCCACATCTCACTTGCATTATTTTACCAGTCCTTATCATTGTGGATTCTGGACTCCTTGATGCAGGGCTGTGCTAGTGACAGCTGCAGCAGTTATGATGCCAATTAGTCCCAAAATTCCTGATATTAAAATCCAATCGGTCTTTTAGTTCTTTTTAAATAATGGTAAAGGAAATGCCACAGCAGCTGGGATTCTGGAGACTGCTGCCAATGCCTGGTCATCCAAACTGGTAGCCATAGTCCTTTTCTTCTTCTTGCTATAAAAAGATTTGGATTTTCCTGCAAATATGAATTCTTAACACATGTAAATAAAGAGCAATTGGAGCAACTAATGTTCCTTTCACCAAAAGTTACTTTTCCAATGATAAAACTATAGGATCTCTTACACATAGTGTAAGAAATTTGAGTTGATTTTCTTTTTAAATTAGTAATATTAGTTTTACTGCCTTACCATTCAAAAACTGGACCAGGTCCCAAAAATAATTTCCACCAATAACTTTTGAGTTTTCTTAAGTTTAGTGTCCCATGGTTGTGGAAAATATCCTCCTTGATTTTTCCAATTTATTGAGCTGTTAGTATATGCTGTATTACCAAAATTCCAGAAATAAGGATTACTGTCATTTGTGATTATGGTTGAATTATTAATGAACCAAGATACGGTTGTGTTTTTAATAGGTTTTGGTATCCCTATAAGGGCCCGATCCTTTACAATTTCATAGGAATCATGAAACAACACAGCCTCTTTAAACCCATGACAAATATGTCATTTGTCATTAAGTAGTCAGTTGTGTGAGGGACATGTAAGCTTTTCCATATTTTCTGGTTTATTTGGTAAGGAAGGGAAAATGAGAACATATATTCAAGTTTGATTTTTCTCTGTTAAAACTACACTGTGATTTTTAGGTTGCATGCATACAGAACCATATCCAGTAAAATAGGGCAGTCTATAAAAGGTAAAGTTAAATTTTCTATAAGTTTCCCTTCTTCTTTTGGCTTTAAGTGTAGTCATATATCTATAGGTCCTGGAAAATGGTGAGATTGATTAAGATAAATTGGGTAAGACTCATTGTTCCAAGTTAACAGCTCTAAAAGAGGTGGGTTGGTAATTATGTATGCCCAATAAGTGTAATTATGATGTGGTATCTTACCTTGACCTAATACTTTACCTATAATTATAATTAATTCAATGTAAAAC
>JAQZBX010057247.1:0-18007 GCA_029593785.1 Cabassous unicinctus
TGTCATAAAAATAGCTATAGGAACTGATGCCTCAGTGTCTAAATTCCAGTAATAACACACTAAAATTTCAAAATGTCCATGTTTCAACAAAAGGTTACAATACCAAAAAGGAAACAGGCAGTGATATCCCAGGAAAAGGATGATTAAATCCTTAACAACTATCAATGGTGAGAACAAGACTTGGGACATACCATACAAAGACTTAAAAATGATACTAAATTTGCCCAAATAGCACAAATAAAACCTGGAGAAAGAACTAAAGGGAACCAGGAAAATGATATATGATACTAAAGAGAAAATCAATAGGGAGATGGAAATTATTAACAGGAATCAGAGCTGAAGATCATAATAATAGAAATTAAAAATTGCTTAGAGGAGTTCATCAGCAGATTAAAGCTGTCAGAAGAAGTAATCAGAGACTCTGAGATGATTATAATGATTCTAAGTAGCACAAAGAATAAAAAATAATAAATATTGAACAGAGCTTGTAGAATCTGAGTCAACATCAAGCACAATAATATATATATATTCTACAGTCCCAGAAGTAGAAGAGAGAAAAGGGCAGACAGATATTCAAAGAAACAAATGGCCTAAAGTTTCCCAATGAAAGACATGTAAGATTTTCAACAAACTCCAAATAGAATAAATAATAACAAACCCACACTGTAGCAAATTGTAATCAAACATTTGAATGACAAAGACAAAGAGATGATTCTGGAAGCAACAATAGAGAAGCAATTTGTCACATACTGGTATCCTAAATAAGATAAAGAGTCAATTACTCAAAAGAAACTATGGCGGCAAGAAGGAAGTAGGACAAACTATTAAAAAGTCTTGAAAGAAAATAATTGCATACTAAGAATATATCTGGAAAAACAATCTTTCAAAACTGAGGGAGAATTTAAGGCATTCAAAGATTTAAAAAAAAAGAAAAGTTATGAGCAGTTCATCACCACTAGTCCTACCCTATATGCAATGCTAAAGTGAGTCATTCAGATTGAAAGGAAAGGACACTAGAAAACAGATCAATGTCACAAAAAGCAATAAGGATCTCCAGTAAGGCCAATGACATGAGTAAACCTAAATGCCAGTCCTACTGGGATTTTGATTTGTAAGGTCACTTTTTCTTCCCACGTCTTCTAAAATGGCAAATCCATACATGTAATGATAATGCAGTAGTTTTTGACAAGAACTACATACAGTTGAGGGGCAGAGAGATAAGGGAGCTTAGCTTGTATGTACATTTGAAATTAAATTGGTATCTGGAAATGAGATCATTGTAGACTTATGACTTTAATTTAAGCCCCATGTTAAATACAAAGGAAATACTAGAGAATATGCCTACTCACAGAGTAAGAAATTTGAATTTAAGTAGCAAAGTTTGTTTAAGGGGATAGGGTAACATGGAGTTAATGTATTGTGGGTGTAGAGTTTCTGTTTCAGATAGGGGAAAGTTTGGGTAATGGAAGGTGGTGAATTTACCAAAACTGTGAAAAATAAGAGAGATTCCAAGATGGTGAGCTTGGTAGTGATTGATATGGGAAAGTTTGCATTGCATATATGTTCCCACAACTTAAAAATTTAAGTGAGTAACTACAACAGAAAATGGCTATTAACTTCTATATATGATCCTGGTAAGTGTCTAATAAGAGAGGAAAGGGGGCAAAAAAGGAAATTTTTGGGACATAAGGAAAATTGTACCATAGCCTGTAAGTTTATATCAATATTAAATTTCTTAAAATTGAAAACTTCATTTAATGTGATTACATAAGTGAATATCATTCTTGGGAAATGTGAACAGCGGTATTCAGTGTTCAAAGAGCATGAAGTATACAATCTACACTCAAATGTTCAGAAAATGTATGGTAAATGGATAGAAAGATAAATATATAGATAAGGGCATTGATAGATTAATTGATACATAGAATGATACAGCAAATTTAGTAATGTTAAAACTAGTGGATATGTATATCAGGGGGATGGGGTTGTGTTTGGAATTTTGTCTATAGAATTTGCATTATTTTTTCAACTGCACTGTAAATTTGAAAGTATTTCTAAATCAAAAGTTTAAAAGTAATTATACTGGTAAAAGTCTTAATTGAGTTCATTTTCCTCCAATGCCTGAAATAGCTTCTTATATTTTCAATATTTCAATAATTGATACCATCACCATATTTCTTTTAAAAATTAATGTTTTACTACCTGAGACATCTGCACAACTGTATCCTGGGAAAGCTATCACTGTCCAATTATATATTAAAGTAAAAGTCTTAAAAATACCAGGTGTAAACTTCTGGCTATTTTCTTGTGGCATTATGACTATGTTGTTCCAACTCTTTGGTTATATTTAAATTTATATTTAAATGTAGAAATACTCTCCTAGGTATTGTCATGCATATTTGATTTTGCAGATCCATTGATCATTATTCCCCAGGGCAATGATAAAACCCTAATAGTTTTCTCTGTCTCTTTAATTTTGACTTTATTCTCTATAATTTTCTATTTTCTTTTATGGATATCTGAATCTCATAATATTTTTTGCAATGATAAACTTTGTTTTTAGGGAAATTTTAGATTACAGAAAAGTTACATCAAAAGGATAGGTTATGTACCACATTTTGCTTATCCATTTTTTGGTTAATGTACACTTGAACTGTTTCCATATTTTGGCAATTATGAATAATTCAGCTGTGGATATTGGTGTGCAAATGGGAGTTCTCATCCTTGCTTTCAGCCATTCTGAATACGTTTTTAGTAACAGGAGTGCTGCATCATTCAACAGTTCTATATTCAGTTTCTTCAGTTTTTGCCAAGCTGTCTTCCACAGAGGCTGTACCATTCTATTTTCACAATAGCTGTTAAGGAATATTCCAAATTTCCACATCCTCTCTAACACTTGTAGTTTTCTGTTTTTAAATAATGGCCATTCTATGAAGTGTGAAATGGTATCTTGTAGTTTTGATCTGCATTTCCCTAGTGGATACTGATTTTGAACATTTTTTTCATGTGCTTTTTGGCCATTTGTATTTCCTCTTTGGGGAAATGTCTATTCAAATTCATTGTCCATTTTTATTTGGGTTGCTTATCTTTTAATCATTGAGTTGTATGATCTCTTTACATAACATGTAAAATGCAACATTATTCAGCTGTAAGAAAAAGTGAAATCAGGATGCATGTGACAACATGGATGAACCTTGGGTCTTTATGTTGAGTAAAATAAGCCAGACACAAAAGGACAAATAATATAAGGTCTCACTAATATGAAGTAAATACAATAAGTAAAGTCACAGAGGCAAACTCTAGAGAGTATGATACTAGGAGATAGAATGTGGGTTGAGAACGGGAGCTGATGCTTAATGTATGTAGAATTTTTAATAAAGTATATTGTAAAAGTGGAGAAATGAATAAAGTTGATGGCAACACATTATAGTGAGTATAATTAACACTGCTGATTTATAAATGTGGTTGTGGTTGAAGCAGTAGTCGGTGGATATAAACATCAATTGAAAAGAACCTAGAGTATATTCTAGGTACTCCTTAATATAGTGATTTTGGTGGTTGATGAATGGGTTAAGAATATTGTGTATTGTGAAAAATTTGATTTTTACCCACAATAAAAAAAAATGAAGCCAACAGAACAATCAAGTACAATTAATAAGATAATGAATAATAATGATGGTTTTAAAATAAATAAAATACAAAAAATTTAACATAAATTTGAAATAATAAAATATATAAAATTAAAAAAAAAAAGAATATTGTGAAACACAGGAAAATTGCAACTAATGTAACTTATGGATCATAGTAATATTACAATATTTTTGCAGCAATGCCAAAGAAAATATATCAGTTCAAAGGGACAACAATAGAGCGTATAAGGGGCAATGGGGATTCTCCTTTTGGAGTAATGAAAACCTTCTAAAATAGAGGATTGATCAATTTTAGATCAAAATAGTTAATTTTGAATTGATAATTCCAAGTATGCATTTTTGATTAATATTCCCTTTAAGGAGTAGTCTATGCAGTCAAGAAACTTAAGATTTTCTAACATGAGCAATTATTTCCAGTTTTTCCTTGTAATTTTTAAATTGACAAATTCATTTTTATCTCAATACTGAAATAATCGTCCATTACTTGCATTTTTCTAAATATTTGTATTTTAATAATATGCTATGAGAAATCATCTTCAAATCTTTTTAAGCTTTCCAAACTGTTCTTTTTTAAAGATTTTAATATATATACATGTATAATTTTCCTAAACTCTCAAGACTTCTTTAGTCAGTGATTTATTTTCTGATAGCAAAATACAACACAAAACCATCCTTTATTACTTTGGATATATTCACTAGAGGTTTTAAAATGTCCCACTCTCCCTTTTATTGTCCTAGTGTTTTGAAAGTCATTAAAAAATGCTTATCTTCTCTCAGTAAAAATATGGATTCTTCCTATGCTTTGTAGTCTTGAGAAGATCACTTAAAATTGTGAATGAGCCATCTGATAGCTGCAAAGTGTCTTCAGACCTTGGAGCTAAAGGCCTGTTGAGATTTTTATTAATGAAATGTAGGAGTAAGTTACCCCCAATTTTCATTTGTCCCCTCAGTTCTATGTAGCAGAACTCTTTATTATCAGACTTTAAGCCACAAAAGCTGATCATGGTGTGCCCAAAAAATTCCTGTTTCTATTTTAATACAGAATCATGCTCAGATATCTCAAGCCAGTGTGTGGCAGCCAGCTGATGGCTGAGGACTGCTGGTGTTAACACAATTGGATTAGCAAAATCTAAATCAACATACCAGGTCTCATCATGAAATACTCATTCCCTCTGCCAAAAGATACATATTTCTGAATTTTAAGAGTTCTGAATGTATCAATCCCTCTTTCTTATCTAAGGTTCATTAGATATCAATTTTCATGTTTTCTTCCAAAATATATGAAATCAATTTATGAGTAACTTCATATTGTCTTCATCACTGATGAAAATAACTTTTTATTTCTTAACTACAGTATTATTTTATGGTGTCTTCATCAGTAAAATGGATATGTGTTCTCATCTTGGACAAAATGTTTAGTGAAGATTTTAAGAGAGATAGGACATGAGCATGCCTTTTTAATCTTGTATAGATGGATGGAATGTGGTTGGATTTCAGTTATATTTAATGCACACAGGAATGCATGTACTACTGCTTCTATATCAAAAGCATTTAAGCTTGTCCTGAAGTCCTTATTTTTCACATCTTCCCTCTTTTAATTTTGCAGTAATTTTTTCAAGTTCTTTTGATCATTATGTCCAGGATATAAAGAACTTCCCCAATCATGTTGTTTAAAGGAGAAAAATTAGAGATTATTTGGTCACAGCAATCAGGACAAAGCCTCCTTGTGAATAAGTGATTTGGTAAAACCCAGATCACGAGGTCATTTCTGGTCATATAGTCACTTTTTGTCCCTTAAGTGGACAGAAATATTCAGGATTGACTAAAGCTAACCAGGAACTCTTTCTAAAACATTGAAAAGTTAAAAAAGCCTGATGTTGTTCCAGAATCATGAGGACAATGCACATAATCTCCCATAGGGGAGAAATTGAACTAAACTGTAACTCTTAGAAAGGTGAATAGATGGAGTGAGGCAATGTTAAAGGATTAAATTTAACATTTAGTAGTAAGAATATATCCTATTACTTAAGATAAACCATTTCTGACATTTAATACTGCATAAATTTAAGTCCATTTGTCTCAGTGACCAAAAATAGCAAAAACATGTCTCTTGGTCATAATGCATACCCCTTATGTGCTGGTTATGCACACTTTTAATAAATCCTCCAGAGGAATACTATGTCCAGAATTACCAAAAAACACTTGATTAACCTGGACTTTATTTTATTTGCAGATGTGCATTATCTTAAAATAGAAACAGATAAATACCAGGCAGGCTATGAGGTAACCACTACAGTAGAAGCAATTAAAAGTCAAGAAGCTCCTGGACTCACCATAACCCAGAAAATTGAGGTAAAACATATAAATAAGGATGGCCATTTAACTAAAGGAAAATATTTTAATATTTATACTTACAGAGTATGTATTTGGAGTAATTCATGATTTTGAAATTTTATGTAAACAATGCAGCTTTCTGACATCTATACTCACAGATTTGAGCAAGAATATAAGAAAATGCCAAACTAGCGATTCAAGAAATTGTATAGACACAAAAATGTTTTCCTTGACTAATGTATCTCATAAGTTGACTTCAAATGAATTAGCTAGCAGTCAGCAAAATGCTTCTGACTTTGAAAAATAGAAATAGTTACTAAATAAATTCTAGGAGTGGACTCAGGGAAGATGTGGGTAGTGTCCTTGTTGTCCCAGAGTCCCTAAAAGAAACTATATGTGAGCACTCCATGAAATCACCCATTAGGGAACATAAAAGAAATGAAAGCAGTGACAACATCATACTGGCAGACAGTTTTTGATAAGGTTGTTAAAAAAAATAGCATAATCAAAAGCATATATGCCAGCGATATAATCCAGGCAAAATCATTAATGTATGCATCACTGAAAGCTTTGCCTCCTCCCTTCTGGACCATTTCAACATTGGCAGATGTACTTTACCAACCTGTATTTTCAATGGGTTATAATTATATATGTCTCATGGTTTACATGTTCTCTGAATGGGTTGAGGCATTTCCTTGTCACAAAGAATGCTACAAATGTAAGGAAAAAAGCTATTTGAAAATGTTTATCCATCCTGGGAACACCTTTTGAATTCTCAAGCAACCTTGAAACTCAATTCATTTGGAAGTTTATAAAAAAGGGTGTTGAAAGATTCCCATCAGCAACACTTCCGTTGCCCATACCATCCTCATTCTCTGGTCAGGTGGAATAAATCCATGAAGCATTTAAATTAAAGTTGGCTAAATTATCTGACTGACTCACTTATTTTGTCTTAGCCAAAAGTAATCCTCTTGGTCTTTATGGACCTGAGATCTATACCATCAGGCCCTGAGATCTACAAACTGAGATTATTATAGGGTGGTCCTTGTACTTGGGGCAGTTCACTAGGGAGGATTCAATGTTAGTGAAGGGGATTTTTTTCAGTACTTTAAAAATTTAATGGAATATTTTCAGGGATATTTTCAACAGGTTACAGGAGCTTTTACTGACCCACAATCACCTAAAGACAGCATTCCAGAACCCACAACCTGATGACTTCATATTCTGGAAAAGGCATCAGAGAAAAACCAATTTTTACCGCAGCTTTAAAGAACCTTATTAGATTTCATAATTTCACATATAGCTGTCATAATATAAGGAATTGTGAATTGGGTACATTACTCCAAGCTAAAACTGATGCCACTTCCAAGGTGGTTTTAGGAAAGGGCATATGACCCAAAATTAAAATTTACCCACATAACCCAGAAGCAGCTAACATCATCTAATGTGGATAGTTTCCACCCATGAGCATGGAACAAGTTGTCCCAAGCATTTTGGAAGTTATGTGGAAGTTCTCTGGATGATGAGGTACAAACACATATAGCCAGTAAGATCGGATGAAATGACAGGTTTGTTAAATCAAAGGCCCCTGAGGGGGACCTCAGAGAATGAGTGTGGTGGAGGGCCTTGCCTGACCTAACCTGGGCTCCTACAGGAGTCAAGGGAGGGGCTGGGATGAGTACATCATGGACTCTTACCTTTATTGTGACCCAGTATGGAGGGATAGAGCATTCCCATATATTTTGAAGTTTGGCAGTTTCAAACTATAGGGTGCAAAAACAGATGTGGCAAGAGCCATTTGGAGAAGCTGTGAGCAGGTCTTATTACCCAAGCCATATAGAGATATATGCCTCACTAGTAAATTGTGCAGCAAGAAAGAGCAGAAGTGGCAAGGAGGCAATTGAGAAGAAGTGGCAGGGGCTGATCATAGAACCTAAGGTTGGCTATATAATCCATACCTATGGAGGTGCATGCAATGCTAGCTGTGGGTGTGTCCAGGGAAGGGCTAACTGGGGTCATTGCTCAAAAGAGGAACTTATGACTAAGCCAGAGAATATGAGCCACGAGATAGAATTTATTTTATGCCATTACACCAAAATTTCCCTGTTTAATTGACACACTTGTGCTTTTATCTGTTTCTACGATTTTTCTTTTACTCTTTTGTTACTGTCTTCCATCTTTCTCTAGTCTTCAAGACAAAACCCTTAAAATAATATTACTATTAATTATTGCTATTACACTACTCTTAGATCATCTCATAACTCCAGTCACTAAAGTGTTTCTAGCATTATAAATCCAACTGATTTCTTTGTTGCCAATATATGTATGCTAAAAATAGACCTGAAATAATCAATGGGCCAACATAAGAGGTAAATTGGATTACAAATGGTATGGCATCCTGTGAAAAAATCACTCAACCTTTCTACAGATCGATATAGTGAATGTTTTCAGCATTAGGTGACTTTACTTGAAGTTTTAGGCCAGCTTTTCACAATTTTTAATTTTGCAAGTAAAACTGTTTTTAAAGTGTGGAAAACTGAAATAGGTTAGGACTAAAATTGGGATACATTCCAGACTGCATATATAAACCAATCAATCTGCTTAAATTGATGTAATGGAGTTAGGTTTCCTATATTCAATGACACAGAAATTAATAAAGACTCTGATAATTATATGTTTATAGACATAAAGAAAACCATAAAAATAGATATTGATTCAATGACAAAAATTCCCCTGACACAGAAACTAATGTAACATGATTTGATCAATATTCAGAGCCTATCTGGAATGGAAACTCAAAATATTAATTGGAAATGATATACATAGATTGTTTGATATCAATTACATAGAAAAGTATTCTGTTTACTCAGATTATCTCACCCTTTTGGAAAATGACAATATCTTGATGCTAATAAGATCTCCTCAAAAATAGAAAGAAAACAATAGACTTCAAGGCATTTTTTTCATCAACTCTTATTCCAACTTTAGAACATACTGGAATGCTTATTTCCTATAGGATAAATACATATAAAGCATTTCTCCATTGTTGGTTAGGAAGATGTGGAATAGGTTATCTTGCTCCATCTAAATGCAATTCACATAATTAACTTAGGATCCTTTTTTCAACAATCCTCAAACACATAAAAGAAGGAAAATACTCACAGCCTTCAAAGTTTCAACAAAATATTCAATGTTCTTCAAGCCCTTCAGACTAAAGTTGACAGTTTACAAAACAGATGGGTGCTAGTTTTCTTCATTGTCCAGTAAGGGTGTACCAGCTTTTATATACAAAGGTACAATATGGCTTTTATTTTAATAAATCTAGTATAGTGAAAAATTACCAAAATATTTTAACTGGCCAAGTTAAGTTATTTCATGATATTAGTCAGGACCAAACATTTCAATGGGCAGACATATTTCATAGCCTAGTTTCTTAATTTAGTGAAATATCATGACAAATATACACTCTAGATTTATGTATTTAGTTATAAAATTCAAGCAATATATTTTTAGTTTTTTGTGTAGTAACTTTTCAAGATTCTATTCATATTCTTTTTCACCTTCAAGACAGATGGTTGTTCTCAAGATAGCTAACAGATGGAAAATGGGTTAAAATCAGACTGTCCCTGATGGATCAAGACTGAACTAATAAATATGTTGTCTCAAAAAATGGACATGGCCATAATCTACCAACTACAAGAGGCTTGTATGTAATAGGCTAGCTACCTAAAAAACTTCACTGTAATCAAGAAAAGGAAACAATCATCAAAAATAAAAAGGGAAACATGGAACAAAACAACAAAATGAGTATATTACAATTGCTAAACAAGAAGGGAGGCCAATGGTGGTGACTTGAAAGTTTTCATCAAGTTTCCAATGAGATAATAAGGAAAATTGTAAAAAATGGAAGCTGTTAAATAAACTAAAATGGCAACCTGCATTTGGAATTGCATGAGCATCGCCTTTCTGGAATATGGCCCTGAGTTCTAAGAAGATAAATATTAGCCAAGGAACAGTGTGAGTGTAACTAACAGCAATGAAGTATGTCTGTGAATTTGCTTGAAAGAGGAAGATTTGGGCTGAATATGTTGATAGAAGGAAAACTGGAGGATAAAACTTCAGCTTGTATAACACAGTAAACCCTGTGGTGGCCAAATGTCTTGGTTTATTCTTTTGTGGGACCCCCAAAATTATGCTCTTAAGCTAATCCATTCCTCCATATGTAAGCCTATTCTATGTGGTACCTTTCATTTACATTCTATTAAAGGATATTTTGATTCAATCACTTTTGATTCAATAGCTTCAGTTAAGGGCTTTTAATTAGATTGCAGGACCCAGATGTGTCTTAATTTTTTATGGGTGTCCTATATCAACAAAAGCAAATAGACTCGAAAGAGGCTAGGCCCACATAGAAACTAGAATCTAAAAGAGGTGAGCTTGCTGGAGAAGGCATAGAGACTGTCAGACCTGACATTTTGCCTTGCCACATGGCAGAAGTCCAGGATCCAGTAGCCAGACTTTGGTAAGGCAGCATCTCTGATGCTGCATTGATTTTGACATTTTCACAGCCTTAGAACTATAAAATTTTAACCTAATAAATTCCATTTAAAAAGTCAACCCATTTCTGGTATTTTGTTTCCAGTAGCTTTAGCACTGAAAAAACAAAAACTATGGTTAATAGAAATATAAGAATGTTCTTTTAGTACCTATAAAAAATATACATCACTTTGTAGGGATTGATGGGGAATTATATGGGGGAAAATGCACCTAAAGTAAATTACATACTGGAGCTAAAATGATAATATCCTTGCATCAATTTAATAAAAGTAAAAACACCAATGCTAAATTTCAAAAATGGGAAGGAGGGTATTCTTAGAAAAATGTTATATGCCATGATACCAACTGAATTTTCTTGTCCATTATACTGTTTCACTCTGAGACTTCTCTGAATGTACATGTGAAGAACTTTACATGAGAACCAAGGAAAGTATATAAATTATGTTCTACCTGTCAGTTAATATAACACTGGTAAGAAAGTGAAAATGGGATATGGTCAGATGTCCCAACCCACAAGGTTTTTTGAACATCTTGAAAGTTATATAGCTAGATATATCTATGAGATATAAAGTATCCTTGTTGACATAGGTATTTTACCTGGATAGATAGTGGCCCTAAAAGTAGCCAACAAGATATTAAACTTTTCTCTTGGGAAATCCTGCTAATTTCTTAAAAAAGAGAGTGAAAAGCTCTGATTTAGCCTCACCTAATGAAAGAAAACAGACCAATAAGTCAAGCCCACAATCATAAGACTTGCATTTAAAACTTTATTCCTGCAATAATGAAATTAAGCTTAATTATAATACCTAAGATTTGCCTCCTGAAAATTTACTTGTTACTTATATGTGACCTTTCTCTAAACCAAACTTTGTAAATAAAGTCACTACCTTACCCATGATGTGGGACATGATTCCCAGGGATGAGCCTCCCTGGCACCAAGGGATTATTACCAAGCATTCAGCACCAATACATTGGTAAAAGACCTTGATCAAAAGGGGAATACTAAGTAAAATATAAGTTTTTGTCTGAGAGATTTCAAAGTGAGTCAGGAGGGCATTCCAGAGGTTAAATGTAGTCAAACCTCAGCTAGAATTCATAAACAGCCAGATTAAACAAATCTCAAACAAAAGTGCTTCTGAGGGCCCTAAGGATGTCCGGACACCATAGGCAGGCAACACAGCCACATGAAATCAACACCCCCTCTGCAGGACCTACCTGGAAATATATGTAAATATATTTCCCAATATACCATGGATATACTCATTTATGAATTCTCTAATCGTAACTCTTCTATTCCTTTGATCTGAACCTATAATTTTCAGTTTACCTGTTAAGTATAGTTCTTTAATATGGAGCTTGCATAGTGGCTTCATTCATGTAGTATACTAGGAAATGGCAAATTTTCTACTAATTGATACTTCTGACTTTTTGGTTCTTTAATCAGATTCACATTTTCTTGGGTAAAATAATCTCTGAAACACATGAATAATTGTGGAGGATTTTTTAAATTCTCTGTCATTTTTTTTTCAAATAGAAGATTCCTTTCCTCTTTAACAATATTTTTTATTTTGTAATATTCTTCCTTCTTTTTCTCTGCTTTCTTTTTCTTCAAGATATTTGCATTCCAAAATCAATCATGTATTTATTTTCTTGTAATTTCCAAAAAGTAACATGTTTTCCTTACTTTATTCAGTTAACAATATATCTTGGGGATTATTCTACATGCTTTAGTAAACATTCTATGGAGAACATTCCATACCAAGTCATAGAAAGCTTTCTCCTTCATTTTTGCATATACATGTATTCTATTGAAGAGTTTACAGTAATTTAAATAATACCTACTGGTAGACATTTGTGTTGTTTCTAATATTTGGTATTACAAATGGTGCCTCAATGTAAAGTCATGTAATTACATAATTTCACACAAGTGGGAATGTATCTATAGGATAACATGCTAAAGAAGATAAATTACTAGTTCAGAGTATAGGCATTTGCAACTTTCTTATTACAAATTTTTCTCCACTGAAAACTTTTACCTGCAATATATGAGTTCTCATCACACAGAATTTGCAAATAACATACTACCATTTTGCTTTATATTTTGCCAACATGATATGTGAAAAATAGTATTAAAACTTTTTAAATCAGTATTTTTTACATGTTAGATTAAGCATTTTTTCATATATAATAGCTATCTTTATCTCGTGTTTTGAAAACTCTCTATTCTACTCTACTCTCAATATTCTTTTTGTTATTGTGTGGGTTCCCACCAACCAAGACTACATCCCAATACCACTTAAACATATTACGATTCCATAGAGGCAGGTCCTGGGTGCACCTCTCCGCACACATTGCCCCATCACAGAGATCCCACACCAGTGATTATCCCCATCCCTCCCAAAAGCAAAAAATGAATAAATATAATAAAAAATAAAATAATAAAAATAAACAATAAAATACAAAAATAAAAAATAAATGTTTCATTATGCCTTTCATCACCATAAAGTGCTATCTTTTATGTACAGTGACAATGTCTTCTGTGTGTTCCTCAGTGTCTTATTTTTTTTTCATTTTATATTCAAATAAACTTTAGGTTACAGAGAAGTCATATAGAAAATATAGGGGATTCACATATATACTACCCTTTCCACCTCTCATATTTTCCCCTATTAATTACATTTTACAATGAGTATGGTACATTTGTGACAATTGATGAAGAAATATTGAAGTATCGATACTGACCATGGTCAATGGTTTACACTGTGGCTTACATTTTGCAACATACAATGTACAAGGATTTAAAAAAATTTATAATGGCCTATATCCATCATTGCAAGTTCATCCAGAACAATTCCAATGCACTAAAATTGCTCTATGTGCCATCTATTTTATTCTTTGTTCCCCCTCCCCTTGGGACTTATGGTGACCACTAGGTCTCAGTTTTTGAAGAATAAAATCCAGAGTTGCATGCAATAATATTGAGGACTTTTCATATTGGTCTGTTTTCTTTTATTAGGTGCTGACTTTGTTCTTGAGAGAGTCTTGCCTCACTATTTGGAAACATAGCAAGACTCTCCAGGAAGTGAGTTTAATACTATCTTATTTATTATATGCATCTCCAGCCACTGAGATAATACACTATGACAAGATGAACACTTTCATATTCCATAGAAGCATGCCTTGGGTGCACCCTATCCCATGTACTACCCTCCCCTGATGATATTCACCAGTAACTCTCCCCTGCCACATTTGCCAAAAGACATTCCCAATATTATATTTTTAACCACAACCTAAATACCTCCAAAGTTCCTTCCTACAGCCACACTCTAGTTCCATGGACAGTCCAACCCAACTGACCCCACACAGTTCACCTTTGCATTCATGCACCATTGACCCCACTCACATCCTTGCACCAACATTACCACCATCCACAGCCAAACCACCACCTTCCACCTAATTATAAGTTCAGTCCAGACTGAGCATCAACTCACTACATTCTACACCCTTTATGTCTCCTGATAAAATATCTTCCATACACTAGCTCTGGGAGTCTGTTCAATATGCTTAGTTCATATTAGTAAGGTCATTCAATATTTGTCCTTTAGTGACTGGCTTACTTCACTCAACATAAGTCTCCAAGTCTCATCCATGTTGTTGTGTGTGTAAATACTTCATTCACTCTTACTGCTGAGTATTATTCCATTGTATCAATATACCACATTTTGTTTACCCTTTCATTTGTTGGTGGACACTTAGGCTGCTTCTGACTTTTGGCAACAGTGAATAATGCTGCTATGAATATTGTTATTCATAGATCTGTTCTTGCCCCTACTTCCAATTCTTTTGGATATTGTATTAGTCAGCCAAAGGGACATTGATGCAAAGTATAAGAAATATGTTGGCTTTTATAAAGGATGTTTATTTGGGTTAGAGCTTACAGTCACAAGGCCATAAAGAGTAAGTTACTTCCCTCACCAAAGTCTGTTGCCACATGTTGAGCAAGACAGCTTCTGTTCACTGTGAGGTTTCAGGCTTTATCTTCAGACTCCATGGTCCCAGTTTCTTCCAATCTCAGCAATAGGCTGGTATAAGGCTCATCTGTCTTCCTGGCACTCATCTCATTCTGGGGTAATTTGCTCTGCTCTCTCCACAAGGCCAGCTGTAAACTATTAGGCAAATGGCTGGACTCTCTCCTTGGGGCCCCAGCATCTAAGCTCTCTCTTCTGCATGGCCATTTTCTGTGTGAATTTCCACCCACCAAGGGGGTGGGAACTCAACATCCTACTGACACAGCTCAATCAAAAGCCCTAATTTTAATTTAATCAAGTAAAAGTGAAACCTCTGAATTTAATACAAAGTGTATCATGCCTAGAGGAACAGACCAGTTTACAAACATAATCAATATTTTGATTTTGTAATTCATCAATAATATCAAACTGCCATAAATATATACCCAGCAGTTGGATTGCTGGATCATATGGCAATTCTATAGTTACCTTCTTGAGGAACCACAAAATTTTCTTCCAAAATGGCTTTTCCATACTACTTTCCCACCAGCAGTGAATAAGTGTTCACTTTCTTTCACATCCTCTCCAACAACTGTAGTTCTCTGTTTTTTTAATAGCTGCCAATTTGAAAGCTGTATGATGATATGTCATTGCACTATTGATTTGCATTTCTTTAATAGCTTGTGATGTAGAGTATCTTTTATGTGATTTTTAGCCATTTCTGTTTCCTCTTTGGAAAAGTGTCTATTGAAATATATTGCCAATTTATTAAATGGGTTGTTTGTCTTTTTATTTTCAAGATATAGCATTTCTTTATATATGCTGGGTATTAGATCCATATTGGATGTGATTCCCAATATTTTTTCCCTATTGAGTAGATTGCCTTTTCACTTTCTTGACAAACTCCTTTGAAGCATTGTTTTTAAAAGTAGTTTTGAGCAGGTCTCATTTATGTATTTTTCCTTAATTGCTCACACTTTGGGTGTAAAATTTAGGAAACCATTTCCTACTACAAGATCTAATAGATGCTACTTTACATTATCTTCTAGGAGCTTTATGGTCTTGGCTTTTATATTCAGGCCTTTGATCCATCATGAGTTAATTTTTTGTACAGGATGTGAGATAGTGATCCTCTCTCATTCTTATAGTTATAGATATCCAGATCTCCCAGCACCATTTATTGAAGAGGTCATTCTGTCTCAGTATAGCAGGCTTATTTGACTTATTGAGTATCAGTTTACTGTATATTCGATAATCTATATCAGAACTTTCTCTTCAGTTCCATTGGGCAGAATATCTAACCTGGTGCCAATACCATGCAGTTTTGACCACTGTAGTTTTGAAGTATGCTTTAAAGTCATTTAGCGTGATTCCTCCAGTTTTGGCTTATTTTTTTCCATTATGTTTTTGGTTATTTGGGACCCCTTGATCTTCAAAATGAATTTAATAATTGTCATTTCCAATTTAGTAAAATATGCGACTGTAATTTTTCTCAGGGTTCTGTTAAATCAGTAAATCAATTTGGGTACAACAGCAAACATCTTAATGAAGTTTAGTCTTGCAATCCATGAACAGGAAATATCCCTCCATTTATTTAGGTCTTCTTTGAATTCCTTTAACAATGTTGCATAATTTTCTCTATACAAGTTCTTTATATCTTTAGATAAATTTATTCTTAGATATTTGATTCTTTTAGTTGCTATTGTAAATGGAATTTTTTTTCTTTATTTCCTCCTTGGATTGCTCATTTTTGGTGGACAGAAATGCTACAGATTTTTATGTGTTGATCTTACATTCTTGTACTTTACAGAATTCATTTATCAGCTCTAAAAGCTATGTTGTGGGTTATTCAGGGCTTTCTACATATAGGATCATGTCACTTTCAAATAGTGAAATATTTACTTCTTCCTTTCCAATTTCAATTCCTTTTTTTCCTTTTCTTGCCTAAGTGCTCAAGCAAGTATTTTTCACAAAATGTTAAATAAGAGAAGTGACAGAGGGCATTCTTGTCTTGTTCCTGATCTTAGAGTGAAAGCCTTTAGCATTTCACCATTGAGTATGATGATAGCGGTGGGTTTTTCATATATTCCCATTTATCAAGTTGAGGAAGTTTAGTTCTATTCCTTTCTTTTGAAGTGTTTTCTGGGTCAATAGAGTTGATCATGTGATTTTTTTCTTTCGATCTGTTAATTTGGTATATTACATTGATTTACCTACTTATACCAAACCATACCAGGGATGAAACCCATTTGATCTTGGTGTGTAATTCATTTGATGTGTTGTTGAATATGATTGACAAGTATTTTGTTGACTATTTTAGCTTCTAAGTTAGAGAGATTGGTCTGTAGTTTTGTTTTCATGGTTACTTTATGTGGTTTTGGTATTAGTGTGATGTTGGCATCTTCGAATGAGTTAGGTAATATTCTCTCCACTTCTATTTTTTGGAAGTTTGTGTAGGATTGGTGTTAGTTCTTTCTGGAATGACTGGAAGAATTCAACAATGAAGCCATCTGGTCTTTGTCTTTTTGAGGTTGTGAGATTTCTGATGACTAATTTAATCTTTTTACTTCTGATTGTTATGTTGATTTTTTCTATTTCTTCTTTCATCAATGTTGGCTGCTTGTGTGTTTCTTGAGATTTGTCAATTTCACCTAGGCTATCCATCTAATTTACATACAATGTTTCAAAGTATCCTCATATGATATTCTTCATTTCTGTGTGATCAGCGGTGATATCCTTTCTCTTGTTTTTTATTTTATTTTACTTATTTGCACCTTCATTCATTTTTTCTTTTTTTTTCCAACTGTTTTTCCCTTTTTTAAATTTTTTTTATTGTTCATAAAAATCAAGATTTCTCACAGTACATACCAATATTTGTAAAATGATGTATAAATATATATGCATATATGTGTATTTTCTTACATAAATGTTATTTTATATATATATATATTTTAAAGGTGCTTAGATTACCTAAATATTACTCAGAAATTACAAGTATTCCCATGTTCCCCACCTCCCACACCTCTCACAACATCCCACACCAACATCCTTCATCAGTGTGGGACATCATCCACAATGTATATACACATCCTGGGGCTTTGCCACCAAGCATAGACCACATTTCACATCATAGACCACCCTCTCTCCCACACAGTTCTGCGTGGTGTATGCTGATGTAAAATGGCCTACATCTGTTGCCACAATGCCACTCATGACAACCCCCAAGTCTCAAAAAAGCCCCTGTATTTCGACTGCCTCTCCCCTCCCTGCCCCGAAAATGTCCAGTGGCCACTGTCTCCACCTCACTGTTACAATTTCTTCCATTGCTTGAATCACAATATACGACAGAACACCACCAAGTCCATTCTAGTCCATAGCTCTTCCCCAAATCCTGGGGGTTTTGGGATGGTGATGTCCACTCCACCTCCAAGTGAGAGAAGGTTTATATTCCATGGATAC
>JAQZBX010057248.1:0-18007 GCA_029593785.1 Cabassous unicinctus
TATTTTATTTTACCGGGAGGTCCCGGGGATCAAACCCAGGTCCCTCCATATGGCAGACAGACACCCAACCATTTGAGCTACATCCGCCCCCCAGCTGCAAACTATTATGGCAAATGGCTCCTCTGTCTTCCTGGAGCTTTTTAGCTGTTTGAACCTTCTCCTTTCCGTAACATGGCAGGACGGAAAGGACCAAGTTCTCTCCTCTTCCTGTATCTTCTTCTGTGTGTCTTCTTGAGTGAGTGTCTGTTTATGTAGGCCAAATGGGGCAGGGACTCAACCCGAGCTACACCTTACTGATGTAGCCCAATCAGAAGCCCTAAGTTGAGTTATCAAGTAAACTTAATCAGAGGCCCCTCACTGAATCTAATACAATCAAAAGGCATCACACCCAGAGGAACAGACCAGTTTACAAATATAATCTTTCTCTTTTTTGGGATTCATAAATAATATCAAACTGCCACAGACTCCCATTCATTAAAGAGAGAAGCACTAAGGAGCTAACTCCCCCTCTGGAATTCCTCTTCCTTCCCTCACCCCCCAGAGTAGGCACAAATTTCTTCCACCTGGGATAATTGTCCCCAGATGAACTGCAGCCCCTATCTAGGACATTGCTGGCCCACTATTCAAGCTCATTCTAGAATAAAGTAGGTGAGCCACCCCAACTTAAAAAATATATATATATAAATGTTATATATATAGAACATGTTACTACAGAATCAGCACTCAAAGTGAAGGCACACTCACTTGGATATATGGGCAAGCACAAGGCAGCATCATATACCCACATCTTCCCTTACGGTGATTTTCTGTGAAATCCTGAGTCGATTAGCCTGGGCCACAGCTGCCTCCACCACAGCTATGGAGAGCCCCTAAGGCTCTCTTGCTGCCCCTTCCTGCACTTTCCAGACACCTAGTTCCTGGTCTGAAGATGGCTTCCCGATGTCTTGCTCCCCTCTCCCAGCTCAAAAAAAGCACAAATTGTGCAACACCATAGCAAGTTAGCTAACCCAAGCTGGTGCTCTTAACTAAGCTTCTGTGAAGCTGCCTGTGGGTATTCCTTACCAGGCAGGGATGGGAATTAATAGGGAGAGCCAAGCAGCTTGTGGCTAAAGTTTCCTTTTCGTGTCGCATTAACCAGAGTCTCCATAGGCTTGATTAATTGCAATCTCAATCCTTTGTTCCTCTCCCCTCCTCAAGGCAACAAGAAATTAATGACTTGAATTTGGGAGAAAAATACACATGTGCTTTGATTTCAGCCTTCCAGAATGCTAAGGTAGCAGGGTGCGTTGGCTACAGCCAGCCGGTTCCTCCTGATGAGAGTTGGCCTGGAATACTTCTGGAGCATGGCAGAGCACACTCACTCCCGAGGCAGAGGAGAGGGAGGGAGGATGGAGGAAAGTTGGGGCCCCATGAAGCAGGAAATGCGATTTGCTTGTATTTTATAATTCTCTCCTGTTCCTTTCTGTCTCTCATGGTACTTCATAACTAAATCAGCATCCAACTGTATTCGGTGTTCTTTAATGATGTGTTTTACATAAGCTTCTTAGGCATTGTTCACTTTCATCATTTTGTTAGAAATTCTTTCTTTGAGTTACTTGTTTTCTTGCTTTCACTCTTCCAGATAGACTTATAGATGCTTTTACAGCCCAATTGGGCTCCTAATTTAACTCGTGCCTGACCACGTGGAAAGGCTTCATGGAGAAGGGAGGAAGAGAAGGCAGCAATTGCATTTTGCCTGCCATCCTGTGGACAGAGGCCCAGCTCTGGAAAGCCCAGAAGATCCCTAGAAACAACATCTTGGAATGGGGGTGGGGGGATGCATGGCTGGACCCAAGGGCCAGAACCAGATCACCTGAAGCCCTTGGGTTCCCTCTGGACTCTCCCAGTCTCCCTGGGAGCCCCGTACTTGGGGTGCTCCCGAGCACATCTCCACCCTCCAGAATGGCTCTGCAGCGGCCGTTTTGGGGTGTACTTGTAGCCAGGCATCCCTGCCTGCTTTTAAGGCCCAGATGAAATCCTATTTTCTCCCTGTCCTTGCCAGCAGCCACCATGGCCTCACCCTCCTTTAAAAGCCTATAACACAGAAAGTCTATACCCCGGGGGAGCTTCTCAGATACCCGTTTCCTCTCAACTTTCCAAAGCCCTTTCGGGCAGGGACTTTGCCGCGCTCTTCTCTGCAGCCCTCACAGCTCTTGGGACAGTTCACCTGGTGGGTTGGGAGAGGAGTACTGTATGACAGCGTCTTCCTGTCCCACTTGGAGCTCCAGGCATGAAGAGCTGGGAATTGGAACACACTGCAAACTGAAAGGGCTTAGGTCCCCCGGAAGAATCGCTGTTCTTGGCCTTCGGGTGTGAGGAGTGTAGGACTGTATTTTCCCTGAAGGACGAGTTCTGCGTGGGGATATCTAGGCACAGAGAGAAGCATGTGAACAGAATTAAAGTCCCATTGTTATAAGTGTGGCCAGCATCCCAAGACTATTTGATAAAGAAACCAGAAGAGTTGGCCCGTAACAGGTGCCCTGGTGAGATTTCATGGCTTCAGGGTGGAAGGGGTTTTGAAGGGGATGCTTAGCTTATTTTTTCTGACCCCAAAGCATGACAGCCCTGTTTTTAAAGGCTCATCCAGATAAACTTTGCCCAAGTTATTTTAAATATACAACTTCTAATAATCAACATTCCCTGGAAGTCCTACTCTATATCAAGTCTAAATCCCACATCTGCTCGGGCTACCTTCAATAGAATGATAGTGATCTTCTGTAACATAGAAAGATGAGGCTGAGCTAAGAGATTCCGGTTCCTTTGACCTGTGCTTAGGGGAAGTACTGTTTCCCAGTCTTCAAAGCATCTCATTGCCTCTCTGTGTCTTCTCCAGTCATGGAGCGAGGGGTGCGTGGAGGTTATTAATTAACTCAAAGTGGTTAACCTTTTATTGCAGTTTCATTTTCTGACAGACATCGTTATTATTGGAAGCATTTGTGGCCCTACACTCTGAAATTGAGGAAGATATAAAGAAAATTGTGTACTTTTTTACTACATTTTGAAGATAAAAAATTGAAGTAGAAGTGATTCACCACAAGGACCCATGCTAAGTTTCAGCATCAAATCTTGTGCTTCCACGCTTTGACCTTCCTCCCACCCAGGGATTCTGGTGTAAATATTCTCAGCATTGACTTTACAGGAGAAATCCAATTCCCTCTGGTGTGCGTGCATGTGTGTGTGTGTCTGTGTGTATATATATATTTCTTAGTGACATTTTAATGTTGTGAACTATAAATTGATCTATTATATTTATTTTTAAAAGTCATCTCTGTTGATGAGAAGAATTACTACAAATATAATTTCATTGTAAAGGAGAAGGGGCCCTAACTTTCCTGGCTGTGGCTCTGAAGTCAGTTATCTCAGTCATTTTTCAAGCTACCCAAGCCCTTCATTCATCTCTGGCCCTCTGGCTTTACAGTAATTACACTAGATAACAGAGGAATTGTTACCAGATAATATCTTAGAAATAGGGAAATTATGAGCTAATTTCAGGCCATCTCAAATTAATGAGAATGTTCTTTGTGGAGTGCTACCAATGTAAATCTTTAAAAAATGGTGAGTGGGAGATATTTAAGTCTTTTATCTGTTGAGCTCAGTACAAGCTCTCCCAGCACACCCAATTGCTATTATCTGGCCAAATGCTAGGGTGGCTCTTTTATCTTCCTTTGAGCTTTTATTAATTAAATTCATCCGGGAACAGGCAGTTTTCAGCAACCTCTCTTGTGTGGAAAAAGAGAATGAAGGTCTAGGTGATCTGACTCACTCTTTGGGCTGCCACCTGGACTAGGAAGGCCGCTTACCAGGCTAAGGCCTGGCGGCCACTGTGCCTCCCTTCTGCCCAGGTTGAACTCTGGGTCTGTGATCTTGTTTTATTAACCTAGAATTACTTCTCCCACATGGGTGTGACCAAAACCTGTGCTTTAATGTGGTCTCTAAGCAGTTGGCTCCTTTGATCTCCTTTCAGGGCGAGGGGCACAGGGAGCAACAAGAAGCCTGATGTTTTTCTGGGCACTGACCTGGTCTTTGGGTGTCCATTTTTCCTGTTCCTTCTGCATGGGGTACTTTCTTCCCTCCACCCCCCACCACATCCCTAATCCCACCAGGGACAGCTCGGTGTCTACTTGGGGATGGTATTTAGGGAGTGCAATCCATTTGGAAGGGCTTGATGAGAAAATTCCATTGTTCATATCAAAGAAAAGGGATGGAGACGTGGAGGTTATGCTGAAAGCTGAAGCCTGTCCCCCCAGCCCCTCTCCCACTTTCCATGTGCTCAGATACCTCCTCTTCTGGGAAGTTATCCCTCTTGTGTACAGACAGTCCTTCCCCAAGTTTTCTTTCCCTTTTTTTTTTTAATGAAACTCATTACTCTTCACTGCATTGATTGTGGTCTCAGAAATTGGACTCACTGAGCTCAAAACCTGGCT
Organism: Cabassous unicinctus; assembly: GCA_029593785.1. NCBI lineage: Eukaryota > Metazoa > Chordata > Mammalia > Cingulata > Chlamyphoridae > Cabassous > Cabassous unicinctus. Next base: position 4,464 of record JAQZBX010057248.1, read on the forward strand.
CTATCTACTGGCTCTCTGACCTTGGACAGGTTATTTAATCTCCTCATACTCAGTTTCTTCAACCGTAAAATGGGATTAATAGTAGACCCTAACTCTTGGGGTTGCTTTGGAGGTTCAAGGTGAAAGCTCCTGAAACACTCGGACCTAACATTTGTAAGCCTCACTGACAAGGCCCTCGCCAGCTCATTCGGCCTGTTGTGTGCATGAGTGAAGGAGAGAAGGGTGCCTCTTCTAGATTTCTACCTTCTCACCCTCTCAGCCTGATGCCATTGCTCAGTGTATAAGGTGGCCCCACTTGTTTGTAGTTACAGCTGCTGATGCTGTTATGATGTTCCCAGCTTGGTGGGCAAACACCACATCCATCCAGTTGTGCAAAGGAATCTAATCTGCATACCCTGTTGGTCATTTCAAGTCCTCCCATTTCCACCTTCCTTTTTTAAATTATTATTTAAATGATGTCAGAATTATTATTAACATTTAAATGTTTCTTCTTCTACATCCACCTTCCTTAATGCCTTTAGAACTTTTCCATTGCTGGGCCACCAACAGCTAATGTCAAGTCCTGCTTAAATCTTGCCTGGATTATTCCTTCAATGATAACTACCTAACTTGATTTCCTGCCTTCAGTCTTGCATACCTTCCTCCAAATCAGTTTTTTTCCTACCTTTCTGCCAGTTTCTAAGCTGCAAATCTGGTTGTTGTTTCTTAATTTCAAATCCTTCCAAAAATGTCCATTGTCCCCTGATGAAATCCAGACTCCTTAGTGTAGCATAAAGGCCTACAGGGCAAGACCCCTGCTTCCTGCTGCTGTGTTCTGCCTCGTCTCTCTACCCACCCTCCTCCCTGTCTGCACCCCTCTACCTCCTCAGTCATCTAACCATATTGCAAAAATTTGATTAGACGAGTGACAGTGCTGACATGCCAAAGTATAAAGAGCTTTAATAAATTAATTTTTAAAGTTAAAAACCAATGAATAATTGACCAAAGATTACAGGCAATTCAGAGTCCAGATGACTAGTATACACACAAACACACAATGTTGAACTCTATTAACATTCAAAGAAATTAAAATTAAAGGGAAGTGGATGTGGCTTCAGCAGTTGAGTGCCCGCCTATCACACGGGAGGTCCCGGGTCAGTTCCCAGTGCCTCCTAAAGTAGGTGAGCTGATGCAACAAGATGACGCAATGAAGAGACACAGTGAGGAAACACAATGTGAAACAGAACAGGCAGGGAGTGGAGCAAGTGATTGGGAGCCTCCATCCCACATGGGAGGTCCTGGGTTCAGTTCCTGGTGCCTCCTAAAAAAAAATAATTTTTCCTATACTAATGAAGCAAAGAAGTTTTAAAGTTAATACTCACTATTGACCAAAGGGCCATGATTTGACATTAATATATCCCGTGAGGGTGAAATGGGATTGACTTCTGGAGCACAAGTGAACTTTTGGGGTGATGGAGGTGTTCTGTAGAGTCACACACTATATAAAATTTGGCAAACTCATCAAAATATACACTTAAAATTGGTGCATTTTATTTATGCTGTAATTCATTAAAGATTTAAATGACACAGTGTTGACCAGTATTAGAACAAGACAATTTCATACATGGGAGGGGTGGGGACAGGGGAGATGATAATACAGATTGAATCCACTTTTCTGGAAATTAATTTGCTTCTACCTTTTAAGAAACCATATTTTTTTGACATGGTAATTCTCCTTCTAGGACAGCATCCTAAGGGGAGAATCATAAATTCGAAGATTTATATACAAAAGTATTTGTCACAGCATTAATAGCAGCTAAAAACTGGAGAATGAGCCGGAGTGGCCTTCAGCAGGGGATTGGTTAAATTAGGGTATACCTGCACAGGGGCCACTGCCAGGCTGCTAGGAGACTGTGAGTGAGTTGGGAAAAGGCAGCCTTTCTGGGTGGGCCGGGTCCTCCAAGGCTTTGAAGGGAGCACCAGCCGAATTGCAGCCCCTGTTGGGCATCGTGTTCAGCACCCAGGGCCCCAAGCACAGCCCTCACCCATAGGGTGGTCGACGAGGCAGACATTCAAACCGACGCCTTTGAAGAACAATGACGTGGGAGAAATACTTGCAATGGAAAGGTAGATGATAAAAATAGGTAAAAATGTACATGGAATTCTACATTGGTGCAAAAATGTAAAAATCACTGAACGGAAACCTACTGAAATGTAACTGGTGCTCATTATGAGTGATGGAATCATTGGTGACCTTCTCTTTCAGGGCTATTTTTCCTAACTCTTCCTACTGTCTTCCCTTTTTCTAATGAAAATAGCTACATATCTTACTTTCCTAATTTAATAAGACTCACTCCAGTGCTGATAGCTGCAATGGTGGTTTTTTTGAGCATGAGAGCAGAAAATGGGAATTCCATGCTGGAGTTTAGGGCGGAGGTTAAGGGAGGGGAGGGTGAGGGCAGCTTTGTTGAAGTCCTGTGATTCCCTCAATTAATGAAGATATCTTTCTTACCTTTGTCCCTTCCTCTTTCCATTCTGCAGGTTTGAGACATTTGAGGTAAACAGCTTTGAGCAGTTTTGTATCAACTATGCCAATGAAAAGCTCCAGCAGCAGTTCAACTCGGTAGGCTTGGTTTCCAAACCTGTGGGTGTCAGTGTGGGAGACCTCTCTGTCTCCTTCCTGCCCAGGCCACTCCTCACCCGTCCAGGGTCACTGGGCTCTTAGCTCTGTCCCGATCTTCCCTAGGTTTTCTGGTGGTGCCCCAGCAGAGGAAGGCACTCCCCTCACCTCGGGTGGAGGTCTGAATTGAGGCAGCTGTGTTTGCAGTAAATGGGTCTCTGCTTGGCTTTGGTTCCCACTCATGAGCCCGGGCTTCTGGGGGTGTTTAAGCAACCAGAAAGGTAGATACGGGGCTTCTTGTGATTGATTGGGATAGGAGAACACAGATCACTAGAATGTCCTAGGAAAGAGTTCACCCAGGAATGAGGAATCCCCTAACTAGGTTTTTCTTTTCTGTAGTCATGACCGTATCTTAGTGCCCACACCTTTTCTGGTGGGTGTCTGCCTCCATCCAGAACTCAGTATGAAGTGGTTGAGAGCTCAGGGAAGATTAAAAGCAAGTTGTGTCTACAGATCACTAACCTTGACCTTTCACTTCTTGTCCTAGCATGTATTCAAACTAGAGCAAGAAGAATACATGAAGGAGGCCATCCCTTGGACCTTGATTGATTTTTATGATAACCAACCTTGCATTGACCTCATAGAAGCTAAGCTGGGTATCTTGGACTTGTTGGATGAAGAATGTAAGGTAAAACTGATGCTATCATTGAATTAGTTCAATTCTAGGCTCAGGATATGGGGCAGACGGCAGCTGTGCAGTGTGAGGAACCATGTGAGAGTTCAGAGCTAGAATTTCACTTGTGATAATGTACCCCAGCCTTTAGTGTGCTAGAAGAAGCCTCGGTGTCCATTCTGTGTACTAGAAGGTAACACATTGAGCATGACTGGCATTGCTACATGGGTAAACGTCTATCTTTTTGGCAGAAACAGGGTGGAATGGAGTGGCATGAAGTTCTCCCCCAAATGTCCTAGGTGCCAAGAGAAGAACCCCAACATGTAGATTGGTACCCCCATAGAGTGAGGGCTTAAGGGCCCAGAATAATCTTTGCTAAGCCAGATGTTTTGTGAGTCATCGAGCTACATGACATAGGGGCATGTGAGATCAGTAGATTCCTCCCATCTGGCTTTTTGTGGACTCCACATGGTGTTGAATTGCCAGCATGGAGAGAACCAGGCAGCTTTGGGTCTGTGAAGCAAGGGGACTGGATTTTAGCAATAACCTAACTTCTTTGGACTTTGGTTCCCTGCTCTATGAAGTGATGGAGTTTGGAGCTGTTGATGTTTGGAGTCTCTCCCAGTTAGGTTGATAAGGGGATGGACATAAGCCTTTTCTTCCAGTGACAGAAATGCTCATCAAAAAAGTAGAAACCACATGATTGTTGGGATCAAAAAGAAAGACTCCAGTTTCTTTTGCCTTCTGATTTCCCACATCTTGCTTGTGAGGGATTGAATGTGGCTTCATAGATTGTGAGGGGGAGCTGTTTCCCTTCCAGAAGGGCTGCCCTGGTTTTATTGTCTTTGAAAATGAAGAGGAAAGGTTAATAAAATGGTAAAAGACACAGTGAAAATACACTGGAATCTACAGCTTGCACATTTTTATCTCCTGAAGTTTCTCAGCATTTCTTCAGGGACCCGGGCTTCATCCTCAGAGTCAGTGCCCATGCGGGGATTTCTCTGAGCGACAGGGTCTGCCCAGTTTGCCCAGCCTGAGAGGCTGCAGGAAGGGTAATAAAACAGCTGCCCCTGGATTGAGCAATCCGAGCTCAAGGACAGAAGTTGCAGCCCAGGCCCTCCCTCTCCTCTCTGTGGGGCCCTCAGGCTGTTTACAATGAACTAACCCCTTGCTCCGGGAACCTCTGCCAGCAGCTCCCTTCTGACGCTTGAAAGAGCACCCCCCAATCTCTTGAGGCTCCTTCAGCTCCACACTCCCTCTCCAGAGGGAGCACCGTGTCCTTGTGCTCAAGGCAGGCCTCTGGGATGCTGAGCCTGGAGTGTAGCTGCCCCTGGCCCTTCACTGCCCTCCCTCAGGAGAGGAGGAAGGGATTTCCCTGCTGACCAGTGAAGGGAAAGGGCGACTGGCTCAGGCTCTGGAGGGGCCAGGAGAGGCCTGTAGTGGTGTGTGGGCAGGGCCCAGCTCCCATGTGCAGAGGTCAGGGTCCCAGCCCAAGGGCAGCAGAGTGACAGTGGAACAGCCTCAAGAGCAGGGGACGCCAACTCAGACTTCAGATCAGGTGCAGCCGCTGGGATTCCGTGCTGGGGTTACCTTAGAAGGCAAGGTTTGAGGGAAACCTGGATTTCCTGCTAATTAAGCTGGTGGGGGCTCAGATGATTGAAATTGGGGGCAGTACTGCAAATGGGACACATTTAGGTTCCCTTGCTGCCAAGGTCAGGGGTGTAGGAAAGCAGGCAAGATGAACACCAAATTAAGGAATAAGACAAAACCCCACAAGTGAAAACATGTTTTCTTAGATTTAAATAGGAATTCAGGGTGATTCAGTATAACCTGATACAGCTTCTTGTAGCAGGTGGGTTTTTAAACAATGTGTGTGTTCATTTGTCAGAACTCCTCGAACTGTACACTTAAGGGTAAATCTTACTGTGTGCAAGTTACACCTCAATAAACCTGATTGCTGAGCATCAGCAGGCGAGGGATTCCCATGGAATTGGTTGCAGCTGGCAGACCTCAGGACCAGTCCTGTTGGACCGTGGGAGCTGCTTCCGACAGGTGCCTTTCCTTCCTTGAATCTCAGATACACTCTGCAGGATGAGACAAAATGAGATCACACTGTACAGAATTGTGTTCTGTGACCCGCACATGACAGGACACAAAGCCAAGTGAAGAAATCCATGCTTGGTACAAAAGCAGCCATTGGGAAAAATCACTGTTCCTGGAGAAGATGCACAGTGGCAGGCAGAGCCGGGGAACTGGGATTTAAATTAGAAATGTGGAGATGGGTGGCCGTAGGTTTAAAGGGGTAGCACACAGTGTGGCTCCCAGAGCCAAGGGAAGCTGACACACAAACCCCAGGGGCCTCCTGAGAGTTCTCCCGCAGAGCCTGTAATTCGTGCTGTGGTGCCAGCCGGAAGCTGCAGAGGAGGTATGGGGACCAGAATATTAAACCACTCAATATTGTTTCAAGTAGAAAGTCCCCTTTCTGGTCACAGAGAGACTCAGGCCAAGCCACTGATGATAGCTGCCATTGTTATCCAAAAGGTCAGGGAGAGGGTGTTGGCCTGTGGGAAACGTTATGTTCCAGGCTGCTCTTAGCAAAACTCTCCCATCCCCAAGAGCTCCGGTCTTGGGATCCGTGATGACAGCCCTGTCCCCTTCTAAGCCATGTTCAGACTGGGCATTTCCTGCTACCCTGCATTTTGGTCATCGTCCTCTCCTAGTCTGGACTCATAGGACATCCGGGGTCAGTGTGTTCTTCCTCCTAGATGACATATTTGCCTTTCAGCAGGAAATTTCTGGAGATAATAGTCTGACCTATGGAAGCAATTCTAGTGGGTGAAAATGCAGATGCTTTTGCAGGTTGGGGAGATGTTAGGGATGCACATGGCAGGCTGAAAGGCAGGAGAGCAAGTTCTGCCCTCGGTGACTAGGATTCTCTTGTTTCCTGGAACGCAGCCTGAGCCAGTGCCTGAAGTTAAGGAGTTTCCTGATTAATACACCGTTGTTGAGGCAGGAGAATGACATTGGCCTTAGGACAGTGGGGAGGCCTCCTGCCCCTGGTTTGCCTCCCTGCACTCAGCATGCTCTCATGAGAAACTCCTCTCTATTGAGAGAAATACATGGGTCCTTAAGAAGTGGCCCCAAAAGTCGTCTTGTCCAGTGCTTCTGTTTATAGGTTTAAAACCAAACCTGGGAGGCGGATGTGGCTCAAATGGTTGGCTGTCCGTCTCCCATATGGAGGGACCTGGGTTCGATCCCCGGGACCTCCTGGTAAAATGAAAAAAAAAAAACAACCAAACCTGTGGGGGAGGGGGGGTAGGTGAGGGGCGGAATGGATAAAAGTAAGTAAATAAATAAATCTTAAAAACAAAAAAAACAAAAAAACCCTGCAATTGAAAGAGATGAAATTATTTTCCCTCATTTACTCCTTTGTTCATGCAACAAGCCACGTGGTCAATGCTTAGTGAACTGACTACCTGCCTTTAAATTGTCCTCACCCCCCCCCCCCGGGATTCCGGCAAGAGGCAGCTCTGGAAATAGAGTATTGGGAAGGGAGTGGAAGCACTGAGGAGGAAATGCCTGAGAAAGAAGAGTGTCATGGGGAAAAGCTTCCCCCAGAAGGGCTGTTTAAGCAGAGAAGTGAGATGAAGGAAGGGGGCCTTCTGGGCAAAGGGAATGTCACATCTGGAGAACTCAAAATAGTCTGATTTGTGTAGAGTCCACGCTGGTGGCAGATGAGGTTGGAAAGCAGGAACCACCAGAGAATGAGAGGCTTTGCCCTAAGAAGGCACTTAGACTTGACTTTGAAGGCCCTGGGGAGCAGGGGAGAGGTGCAGTCAGGTTTAAATTGCTTTTCAGCAGCTCTGTCTAGTACCTGTAAGAGCTAAGCTGGAGAGAGAGGCTGGAGCAAGCAGAGCAGTGAAGCAGCTTTGCAGTAGTCCAGGTAGGAGATGATAGAGGCTTGGAGAGAGGAGGAGAGGGGTTCAAGAAGGAGGTTAGCAGGGACGAGGGCCTCACGGGGCCCTTTGGCTTTGACAGCAGGCCTTTTAGAGCAGTGTCAAGGATTTGAACAGAAGTCTACTTTCACTAACTTGAGCCCATAGGAGGTGCAGCACTGGAGATGGCCAGTTTGAATTGCCCCTTCTGGAGGCGTGGCTGTGCAAAGGAGGAGGCGAGACAGAGGGAAGGCAGGAGAGAGTGGACAGCTGAAGATGCAGGAGGAAGGGAGGATGGTCCCCGGGGAGGCAGGGGCTGGGTGACTGGGATGCCAGCCATGCGGTGGGGGGTGCTGCTTCCGATGAGAAGGGTAAGAGGGCACAGGATGCTGTGGCTATAGATGAGTTTCTGGATGTTAGAGCAGGAATTTGAGATTTCCTGCGTGGCAACCTCTGTTTCCCCTTGAAGGGGAGGAGATGTGGAATCTGCTAAGAGGCAGCAGGGTCAGAAACTTGAAGAGAATGGAGGAGAGTGGGAATGGCTCTGCTGTAAACAGGAAGAGAAGTACTGGAGTGCATAGATTGGCTTGCTGAGGTCGAAGCCCAGAAATTTAGATACAAGGCATCGTTGAGGTCAACTCCATTTAGCTCTGGGAACAGCGCCTTAATCCAGAGAGGTGATTCTCATAGGGAAATTACGAGTTAACTTCTGGCAGCAGTACTAAATTATACTATGTGTGTGGGGCCTGCTTAGAGGGGAATGAGTTGATGTTGGGTCTGTCTAGCCATCCAGGGGAGGGAATGGAGAAGGCTGGGTTGTTGGTCCAGCCGGGCTTGATGATGGAAAGGAGGGGGAGAGAGGGTCCCTGGCGGGATGGTTGTGTGTGAGGTCAGCAGTGGTGGAGGCTGCAGGAAGCCCACAGAGGCCCTGGGATAGAGTGAGATCACGAGTAAGTGACTGTGGAAGGAATCATTGGTGGTCCTGGTCCAGGAAGGCAGGGACAAGAAGCACAGATAGAATAACTGGCTTCGGCATCCTTAACAGTCATCTCGTGTCAGCTGTTTCTTTGGGGACCAGGCTTTGACCCCAGGTGATGTCCCAGACCGGCAATGGCAGCCGTCTGTGACATAGAGTGCAACTTCTGCTCAAGGTTCCAAAGAGAAAGTTGGAAAAAGTTTTCCTGGGGCAAGGGATTTATCCCAGGCTGTTGGGGAAGGGGGGCTTAGTAAGCCCGAGAAGTTTTCATTTTACTCCTTAGTTTTTTCCGTTTTGTTTTAATAGCCAAGAGTATAGTCAGGTTTAATGTATTTTTAACAGCCTTATTGAGATATAATCCACATACCTTACAATTTACACATTTAAAGGGTGCAGTTCAGTGGTTTTTGGTATATTCAGTGTTTTGGTATATTCAGCCACCACCACAATCAATTTTAGTGCATTTTCATCCCAAGAAACCCATTCCCCACCCTGCCCCCAGACACCCCACCCACCCAGCCCCACCCTAGGCCACACTAGTCTACTTTCTCTCTCTAGATTTGCCTGTTCTGGACACTTCATATAAATGGGACCTTCACTTTTGATGTGACGTGGCCAGCACAGCCAGTGAGAGGGGTCAGGCCTCTGAGTAGCCTTGGAGTAGCACCTAGAGGAGGGCAGAGCCAGAAGCCAGGCTTCTAGGACATGTTCTCCTCACATCATTTTGAGAGGAAGGAAATCTGTCTGAAACTACATGTCGAATTTTTTAAAATGGATTTCATTTTGCTGCATATTCCAGAGCTACTGATAACCACAATCCAGATTTTATCCAAATATAGGACTTGCTTTCTTTTTTCCCATGCTTGTTTTAAATCTTGTATGGAAAGATTTGGGGGAGTAAGAGCCTGCCGCCTAAACCTGCCTTTGAAGCTCTGTTGTGGGGCAGGAAGGCATAGCGGCAAAGAGCTCCAGAACCAAATTGCCCTGGTTTGAACTCCAGCTCTTCTACTTCCCAGCCTGGTGACCTCGGGCAAGTTACTCGACCTCCGTCTCAGTTTCCTTATCTGTAAAATGTGTATTAACACTGTGCTTAGAGGGTAGGATTATGGTGAGGATTAAATGCATCAATCTAAAATGTGTAGAAAACCGCCTGGCAGATAATAAGTGCTGTGAGCATTAGCTGTTAGAATTATCTGAGAATCTTATTTGTTGTGAGCTCCTGCTGGCCCTTATTTTTAGTCTCTGGGGGTGGGGAGTGAAGGGAGAGACAGACTCTTATCAGGAAATGTATATACACATGACCTTGATTGTTGGTTTCCCGTGCTCATTAATTCATGCCAATCCCAATTAGTGAAGACGTATAATTATGGAGTCTTCCAGCAGGAGTCCAATTTTACTTTCAAGACAACATGATTTTGTTACTGGCGAATGTGTGTAGCCCAGGTGGGGTTTTTCCTCGTGGTCTTGTCCTTCCTGCTGTGTCCACCCCAGGTCTGCCAGCCCCTGGGGGCCACTGAGCTCCTGTCCTCCACCCTTGCCTCCTCTCAGCCCCACCAGGCTGACCCCTTCCTTCCCCACACCTGGTGTTTCTAAGTATAGGATGCTTGGAGACAAATAGAAAGCAGTATATATAAAAATGCTGAATTAAATATATTCTAGCTCCTCTGCTCAACACAATTAATAGCCTCCTTCAAGAAAGATTTTTTTTTCCCCCTTGAATTTCCAGCAATGCTTGGCACTCGGTATTCCATACTAGTTATTCCAAATTAAATATTGGGAAAACCCATTTGCTTACAAAGTATTTGAGAAGTTTGTTCCCAAGTGCACAAGCATTTTCCTTCTGGCACAGATTTTATTAACTTACTTAGTAAAGCCATCTCTTAAATGGTTGGTGCACGGGTCACCTTCGGCCCTGTCTGGTGCAAATGCCAAATCTAAACTAATGCAGGGCGAGCCAGTCAGTGACCGGGACTGAGGAATGGACCAGTCCTCTTGAGCGGGTGTATGTGGTGAGTGGTGGCTGAGGAGGACGGAGGAGGAAGTACCTGCCGTTGTGTCATCCTCGATGGTCCAAATGGTGGTTTAAGTGAATCCATGTGTTGTTTTCAAGGAAGCTGGATGCCTTTGTACTTTTGAAGCCATCCGTAAAGATACTGAAAGAAGCTTCCCTTCAGAATCCTTAATATAGTGAAAGCTCTACATCTAAATCTAATTTTGGAGAGTGGCAGAGATTAATGTATAGCTCAGTCACTAGGCATTTAGTATCCATTGCGTGGCCAGAACCAATTGTAAGCTTTTTGAGGAATAGGGCTAAATAGTAAGGCACAATCTTTGAACCCAACAAGCTTATGGTTTGTAGTGACAAGACAATACACAAAGCCAACGGTGAACAACATTAGATAGATAGCATATTGTAAGAGCGTAATTGTAAGGAATTCCAAAGAAGAGAAAGGTCAAGAGCAGACAGGAAAGCCTTCAGAGAAAAGGTCAGACCTGAGACAAGCCTGGACATTGGTATTGAGATGGCCCTAGTGAGATGATGGGCTTTCCTGCTGCACGTGTCTAACCTAAGTGGGCAGAAATGACCCTGGAAATGGACATGGCATGATGGCACTGTGAGGGCAGTGACCTGACTGGCAGGAAGAAGAATCTTCTTAGGATTTGTTCCATGGGTTGTGACTTTGTTCTTATGATCTTGATCCCCACCTCCCTCCTCTCCTACCATTTCTACCGTCTGCCCACCAACAGCGGCTTTGAGGCTCAGCACACTCCTGTTGGCCACGCGTGGCACATGGAGGGAAGAATACCGTGGCGGGATCCTGAATGACTGTGGAGGAATAATTCTTTCCACAGTCCAGTTAGGGGCCAGTATCACCTCTGCCAACACTCTCTGCTTCATTTTTCCCCTCCACAAAGCCCTCTGTCCTGTTCTGTGCTTCTGAAGGTCCCCAAAGGAACTGACCAGAACTGGGCTCAAAAGCTCTATGATCGGCACTCCAGCAGCCAGCACTTCCAGAAGCCCCGCATGTCCAACACATCCTTCATTGTCGTCCACTTTGCAGATAAGGTGAGTCTGCTCTTGGTGGGCTCTGGCACTCCACTCGTGCACTCTCAGTGGACCCCAGGGCTTCTGGGCTGAGATGGAGCTGTCCCTATTCAACCCCAGTGGTCAGAGTCTCTTAGGTAAGTTCTCCTTCCATTCTTTCTCACTCACCCCACTTCATCTCTGTTTGCCAAACTGTTGCTACATGGCGCAACCCAACACAGGAATTGTGTTTACCCAACCATAGATTTAACAAGTATTTATTGAGGGGCTCTTTCCTGGGAATATAGCAGCAAGCAAAACAGTTAACGATTGTACCTTCAGGGAACTTGAGAAAAGGAGGGAGTGAAAAGAAAGTATGTAATAGTTATTACATGGAAGTGTTCTCTTCTCGGGGTGACTCCTTTTCCAATACCTGATGGATACATAGAATTATTCTAAATGGATTTCTGTTTGATATGCTGTAGCCCAGTGCTTCTCAAATTTTCATGTGCATGTAAATCAGCTAGGGTCTTATTAAAATGCATATTCTGATTTAATAGGTCTGGGGTGTGGCTGAGAAGCTGTACTCAGAGCTTAAAGAAGCCTTCTAAGAAGCCATCTTCTGGGAACTCTTTTCCCACCAAATGAATACTTGGTTCTCTCAGTGTAAATCCTGATCACATACTGGGTTTGCTAAAATGTGACATCTGTGGGTTTCTTAACTACTCACAACTCTTCTCAGAAATCACCACATGGATAAGATGAATCTCTTCAGGTGTTCAGGAAACTAGTGAAGGAGTCTGGTCTCACTGCAGCACTAACTACGGTTTCTCTTTTCCCTTGTGGTGGCACCAGGTACAGTACCATTCGGATGGTTTTCTGGAGAAAAACAGAGACACGGTGTACGAAGAGCAGATCAACATCCTGAAGGCCAGTAAGGTAAAGAGCATCAGAAAGTGGGAAAGAGAGCAAGACTGTCCACAGCCAGAGCTGGCACAGTGAGTGGACAGTGACTGGCCGGCATTGGCCATGCTCTAGAGCATGGGAAGGCAGGGGAGGGTGAAGGTGTGTGTGTGTGGGGGGGTTATTTCAGTCTGAAAACTGAGAATGGCTTGATGGAAGAAGTCAGGATGTGGAGGGGCGGAGAGGGGAACAGCTGGGAAAGACACAAGCTAATGGAAGGGGTGTAGGGGCCGGGGTGGGATGCACAAAAGAGGTGGCAATCAGGAGAGACAACTGTGAGTGTAAAGGTGAAAACATCCCTGGCATTCACTGAGCCATTTGGCTTCCGTTTTTCCATTTGCAGATGTAAAATTACTTAAATCCCTTCAAATCCTAGTATCAGTGCATTTAAATTCTGTTTAGCAGTCTACAAAATTCCAATAAGCAGAAACTTGAAGGTGTGCTTTAAGGGACACTTAAATCTACTTTGGAATTTTACTTTGTCTCCAAAATTTCAGTTATTTCCTTCTCTTGAGCGTAACAAAAAGATAGCAAATATTGTGCCCATTCAATAGGTAGAGGAAACAAGGCACCAGTTCACCCAAACAGATTTATTAAGCACCTACTCTGTGAGCCACTGTCCTAAGCAGCCAGTGTCATATGAAGATAGGTGACAGCTAAGACAAATACTGGCCTTGCATTCTAGTGGGGGTGTGAGGGACACATTAGCAACTGGAAAGAGGCGGGGAGTGGGGGAGGGCCCTGCAGCCAGGGAGAAGCGTGGGCCTGGAATTCCGAAGGCCCACACGCTGATGCACGTGCTCTTGCAGCTTTAGCCCTTCAGAGGAAACCCAGAAAAGGACTTTCCAGATTTAGGAGACTGTCTTCCAGGCCACGTGATACTGAACTACTGCAGGGGCCTGATAACACTGTAGAAATGGCAGATTAATTTCTCTTTGTGATAAGCTTTAGATGAATGCAATGGGGTGAGATGATGAAATGGAGAAAATACACCCAGCAAAATGGACCCAAGGACCTAAAGCCAAGTTAAACCATGTGGCCTCTGAGGCAAGGGGTTTAGGGAGGATTTGAGTTGGGAGCATGCCGGCTGCTCAGGGAAGACCCCTGCCGCTGTCATCTTCAGGATATCTGGAACATAAGGAAATTGTCATTGAGACAAATTTGCTTTGGGTAAATGAGAATATCATTTTGGAGTTCATCACAAGATTAGCCTTTCAGCCTCCCAAATTTCCAGCTTTCTAGTCCATGGGGGGTTAGTATGACTTTATATATATATATGTATATATACATATGTGTATATATATATATATATATGTATGTATATATACATATGTGTATATATATATATGTGTGTGTGTGTGTGTGTGTGTATA
>JAQZBX010057249.1:0-18035 GCA_029593785.1 Cabassous unicinctus
ATAAACTATGTTCTCAGACCACAATGCAATGAATCTGGAAATAAAAATATTTTTAACTAAATGAAAATATAATAGAACATCAAAATTTGTGGGACGCAGCAAAAGCAGAGCTTATAGGGAAATTTATAGCATCGAATGAATATATTATAAAAGAAGAAAGATTTAAAAACCAGTAATTTAAGATTACACCTAGGAAACAAGAGAGAAAGAACAATTTAAGTCTAAAGGAAGCAGAAGAAAAGAAATAAAAATTAGAGCAGTAATCAATGAAATTGAAAGGAGGAAAAGTGGATAAAAATTCTCCACCAAAACACATACATACATACACACACACACAAACACAATCACACACACACACACACACAACAAGCATACCCAACTACCAGTAAAAAGGTGGGTTTATACTTGCTTCTACCTGGTCACAAAGAATTCCAATATTTAGAGATGGATAACATGCAAAGACACCTATCTTCTTGGACCAAAACAATTCTGTTTACTTGCTAATTTATCTATTATAAAAAGGGAGATATTCTCTCATATTTTATCTGTAGTGCCTTTTAACATGGACATGTGATTTTGAGTAATGCATTGATTTTAATAAACTGCTATTTGAACCAATAATTTGGAAGTCCCACTGAGTTCATTAAAAGTGATTTTTCGGCACACTTCAAATCCGGTTCTAACAAAACTTTGACAACAAAAACACTGAACCCAAATAAAAAGGGATATATTTTCCATAAATATCCCATTTATTTCAAGTAATATTTGATTGAAAAGTCAAATTCAAACTCACAGAAGAATTTGGACATTTCAAATTTCTTATAATGTGATTTCATCTGTGTTGCCCACATTTTATTAAATACTAACACTTAAAAATAAATATTACATACAATGTATTTACATTTCACCTGAATTAAGAAAATTTACAAATGACCATAGCTAATTTCCCTTGAAAAGTTTAAATGTAAAATATCTGAAATATATGATTCATCCAAATAATATGTCACTAAAGTCTAATATAAACACCATTTCTTGCCTTAAACCCGTTCTAAAATCTGGGAGACTGGCTGTAATTGTTAACTGAAAATCAGAATAAAAAAGAGAATTAACAAATCTTGATGTTATTATTTTCACTACGTTTTTAAGGATGTCTTTTATGAAATTTTAAATATTATTGACTTGTCTTAATCTCTGAAAAGATTAACTTCAAATGATATATACCTTTGTTTCTGCTAAATAATCAAAATATTATGAATTATGACTGAGATATTTTTAAATTATGGTAACTTTAATGCTTAGTTCAACAAATCTGGCTTTAACATGGATTAGGCAAAAGATACATCCTGCCATTGTGATTTATTATTAATATTAATTATTTATATATCCTTTGGTACAGATCATAACATATAATACTGAATTATTAATAACAATTATATCCAAAGAATTACATAAAACTTTCAGAAATTAACAAAAAGAGAAAAAGCAATCCAAGTGAAGATATCCTTTGGACTAAGAAGATTTGACAAAGCCACCATGACTTCTCAGAAACAGGAGAATTGCAAAACAAGACAGCGGAGCTTCTTAGAGGACAACTGATGTACTGCCTCAGATAGAATGCCAAATTGGCACCCCTAAGGATGGATCATCTTTCTTTTTCAAACACTAAAGGAAGTTCCCTGCAACAAAGACCCTCTTCTAGGAATAAAGAAAGAATTACAGTAAGTAACTTATTTCAGAAAAAAAGGTTCATCCATCGTTTTGAAGGTGAGATTTGAGGTTTAAGCGATTAAGCATGCTTCATGAATGCAAATTAAAAATGATTCCATAAGCACACTCTGCCTGTATGAATCTTTTTCAAGCAAGAACATCCAGGAAGTAACTTGAGTTCAATGAAGACTATAAACATGGCTGACACTTAAGAACAAATAAATGTATAACTGTTGTAAGACAACCCATTTCCTTAAAGTGTAATGATAGAGCCATTTTAAAAATTCTATACAAGACAACGATATACTGATAAGTGGGGGTGAAATATTATGTGCAGTATAGTCTCTTTCAAGAAGTGTGTGTGTTTGTGTGTGTATGTGAGTGCATTCTGAAGTAAGTTTGCACAGAAGGATATCATATGTGTCAACAGCTGAGTGTTGGTTGGTGGAATTGACATGGCTTCTGTTTTCTTGTTTTTGCTTATCTGTATCTTATACTATTTATAAAGTATTACTTATATATTATTTTAAATAAAAAACTCTACATGAAAATAATTATAAGTAAATAAAGACTGTATTTTGCACTGTTGTAAGGCCTTCCTAGAGTTAAAGATCTTCAGTTTATTAAAATTATTTTGGAGACATAAAATTTGGATGCTATAACACAGATTTTTCTAGGTAAATATGTCACAATTTAAGATGCAAACATATTGTTATTAACCATTTGGATGGAAATATGTCTAAATATGTCCACAGTATTTGCCCTTTACTTGTCCGCATTATAAAAGTTAGACCCTTTGTTTTCAATATCAACATAATTTTCCTATATTATAACGCAATGATATCCTTAAAGGCAAGCGCCTTGAATAAACGTGGCCTTGGTATTGCTCTATAGCGTAAACGGCTTCTAAATGAAAACAGATATTGCTGTCTGGCCAGTACAAAGGAACAAGGTCTCTGCCCACTACAGGATTAATATGAACCATCGCCATATATCTTGGCCTCTTCAGGGTTTCTGGGTCCTAGAGATATGCATAATAGCTGTTTAAAAGTGTCATTAGCCAAAATATTTAGAATAATTTATGCCAAAATGATACGAGGCAACTGTTGCAAGAGCTGCCAGAAGTGGTGCAGACACAGATATCTGACTCTCACAGACCCAGAAGAAAAAATGATCCCCTTTCTCTGCATATATACAGGGAAGGGCTAATTTTCATATTCAGTCCTCAAAACAGCATCCAATGATCCCCTTTTCCCAGAGAGAGAGCTACCTGTTCAATCTTCTAAGGAGATAGATCTTACTTGTCTTCAGTGCTCCACACTTTTAGTGACACAATTAAATTACTCTCAATTTCAGGAGAAAAGGGGAACACCTTAAATTACAGGTGATTTACCACCCAAGAAAGTTAAAATGCTGATAGTGTGTGCAGTACTAACACCATCACATATGCTTTCTTCCATATCTCCTACGGGAATCTACTCAGCACACACAGAGCCGCTGTTCTCTAGAATCTGAGAATCTAAAACCTATAGCTGATGCTGAAAATTTGTTACTACTTAGAGAGTAAATTAGCGATACTCTCCATAGTAACAAAGGACAAAATTCAATGGATGAATAAAATTTACAGGACTTCTGGTAGAATTTTTGTTGAATTATTTCATCATATTTTTATTAAGTAATAAGATAAATGACTTTGAGTGTTGTAGATCAGTTTCTCCTTCTTTTTGTGTAAGTAATCATAGCAAAAGGTAAAATGGCAGGTAGCAGTAGCAAAACATAGGAAATTCAACAAGGACTTTGAAAATTTAGAATTGGTCACAATTCACCAGACTATATTTAACATTAATTATAATTTTCTCATTAAAAAACTTTAAAAACCTGTAAATTGCTTTAATTCTTTGTTAAGTCCATAGTTTGATGTCTAATAGCAGGCATGAACATTTTCTAAATTTAGTGGTGAAGCAAAGGAAGGATACAGTTTTTTCTGCTAGCTGCATACTACATTATTTTACTATGCAGCTCTTTCCATAACCAAAACATCTATTCCATGAAGCCTGTAATTTACTCACATAGGTAGAAGAAATATCTTCAAAATGCTGACTATCATCTTCTTTAAATCCTTCTTAATAAAGGTTCTGATTCTGATGATGGGTTAAAAAGTATTTAATTACTTAAAATAAAATACAAGATAATAAGCCTTTTTGAGGATTAAAACTCATCTTTTTATTCTTGATCTTGCCTCTGCCCTTCAACATCAACAATTTATGATGCTGTCTTTCCAGCAAATATAAAGTACATACAGGTGGGTGAACATGTGATCCGGTTGGTCAGAGATCGCTCCAGGTTCTCTCTGTTGCTTTGATGTGTCCATTTAGCATTCCCTTTTACTCTCAAAGTGCCTAGGTTTAAGTGATAAATTATATGGTTACTGTATATATAGGGCAAGCGTCGTAGATGAACTTTGGTAAAAGTTAAAATACGAATGTTTTAAGTGTATCAAGCATTGTAAAGCTGCTGCCCTAGAGGTCATGGTTATTCGTAGTTTAGTGTCAAGGTGCATAATAGCAAAAGCACAGATTTTAGCCAAAGGACCAGGTACAGTTTAACTTTCCGCAGCAAGCTGATTCACATCAACAGATGAGCTCTCTTTCCTCCATTTTTATGTTTAGCTAATGAAGTGGTTGAACTGAGAAACTCTAAAGGAGCTTGCCAGTTTAATATGTAATGATTCTAGGGATCCCTTAAAGATGAATTTAGCCTGGGGAAATCTGGGACAAATGCCAATTAGATTGAGTTTTTTTGGTTCTCTTTATAGAATAAATGTTTGGGGGTATTCCCAAAATATTACTGATTTGTATTTTACTCTCTTTCAATGCTGCTTGGGAGAAAGGGATACTTTCTTGGTAGGAAGCGGCCTAATAGAATCAGACATTTTAAACTACATTCTTGAGATTTCAGGAGGTGAGCCCCACTCACAGTTTATTGACTGATATTAAATGGGAACCTAACTATGTCTTTCTATATCAAAAATTTCTAATTTGTCATGAAATTTTCTCTAGATTGTTAAACAACACTTCTAATTACACCAAAAGGCTATTCATTATTTTTTTTTACTTCCCATTTTCAAAACATCAAGCTAATCAAAATTTACTTTTCTTCTATAGGTAGCATAAGTGAGAAAGGTCAGATTAATCCTAAGATTCCTAACAGGAGGTATGTAGCTATATAAAATGGCAATATTGCGGGTCCACAGGTATTTCAGAAATGTAATAGATGTTATATGTTGGCCCTTGACAAGTCTTTATAAGTCACCTAAAATGCCAAGTGACTTTGATACAATGCTGCTTAAAATAAGTAATGAAATGTATATGTACCTGATAGACACAATGGAACAAAATTATTTTCAAAGAGCTGTAGTTGATAGGCAAAAATCTTACAGTATATGGATTCACTGTGGGAAATATTAATAATGATTAAAGGTGAACCTTAATTTCAACAAGGTTGTAAGCCACTGAATTAGAGCATACATAGACACATTCATTTTCTCACATTTTTCAAATATAGCCATGTTTTTAAAAATTATCCATATAGTTATATGGTAATCTAGGATTAATCCTGACTGCTGCATAATATACAATTTTATGATACTACTATCTTTAACATTTGATTCCCATAGTGAAGCAGCACATGACTTTCAACTTTTTATTCACACAAACATGTTTAATGAGTGCTGTTGTCTATGTTCTGTAATGGATACATGGATAGATTTACTGGTATGGGGCTCTGTATTAGTCAGCCAAAGGGGTGCTAATGCGAAATACCAAAAATGGGTTGGTCTTTATAAAGGGTATTTATTTGGGGTAGAAGTCCACAGGTACCAGGCCATAAAGCGTAAGTTTCTTCTCTCACCAAAGTCCGTTGCCACATGTTGGAGCAAGACAGCTGCCGACGTTTGCCAGGGTTCAGGCTTCTTGGGTTCCTCTCTTCCCGGGGCTGCATCTCTCTCCAGGCTTAGCTCCTCTGTTTCCTCCACAAGGTCAGCTGTAGACTATCAGGTGAACGGCTCACTTCTCTTCTCCTGGGGCTTTCTCTGCAACATCAAACTCCAACATCAAAACTGCCACTCAAAAACTGCTCCCTCTGTCCTTTGCCTTGCCTTTTATATTCCCCCACCATCCAAGGGGTGGGGCTCAACGCCCTGACGTGGCCCAGTCAATGCCCTAATCATAACTTAATCATGCCCAGATTAACAGATCTCTTTACAAGCATGATCCAATTATATTTTTGAAATTCATAATTCCATCAAATTGCCAAACAGCTACATTCCACCAACTGAATTCCAAAAATACATTACAATACTTAAAAAAACTTAAATAAGTAACAATTCAAGTACAAAATCATATCATAGGCAGTTTATAGAAATACAGTTTGTCTTCAGGCAAAATCCCGTCTGCTGTAGACCTCTGAAACTTACAAAACCATTTAACTGCTTCCAATAAACAAATGGAAAGACAAAGGATAAACATTTTCATTATCATAAGGAGAAATTGGGATGTTAAATATGAGTCATGGATCCTCTACAGTTCAGTGAACCTGCAGGGCATCCTCCATTTAATTTCAAAGTCTCAGAGTCATTCTTAAGAGGATGGTTTCTTCTCCTTGGAGCCACATGGGAACCCACCCTTTCCACAGGCTTGCCAACGGCCATTTTCTTGGTTCTACCCTCATCAAGCATCTGGGTGTCGACCAAGCTCTGGACCTCACCCTCCAAGAGTGTTGGGGTGAGTGCCACACCTTACCCAATCTTTGGGTTAGAGTCTTAGCCCCGCTAGTACAGTGAGGTGAAGACAACATTCCCCCTAACCTTTGGCATACAGGTTCAACCCTCTCAGAACAACGAGTTGACCACCTGGCCTACTCTAATCCATGGGGGACAGGAGTACCCCTCTCAGACCTATGGGGTGCTGACCTTTACCACTCTAATCTTTGAGGAATGTGCTCCACCCTGACTTCCTCAGTGATATGGATTGCCACTGGGTCATAAATTGATTTCTCATATATACATGATCTCAGGATTTCTGTTTTGACTGGAGTTTTTTCTGTTTCTGTAATTACTACTTGCTCTGTTTTTACTACTTTTATAGATTATTATTTTGTAGTGCAAATTGTCTGAGATATTTGTGAATTTTAGGATATAGATTGTGGGACTATATAAATGGTAAGAACATAAAGCTATTAAGATCAGATTGTCAATATCCCCTGAAAAACATATTGCAGAAATTTTTATTGAAATGATTTGAATTTAGAAATCAATACTGATATAATTACTCTTATTTGTTTAGATTATTTCTAACATCCTTCAATAGAATTTAACTTTTTTCCCTTAAATATCTAGTACATACTCCATGATATGCTTTTCTAGTTTGTTTTTTTATTGCTTTTGTAAAGTGTTACTTATTTTCTAATGAATTTGCTGGCTTGTTAGTACTACATCTTTCTGTAAATTGTTCACATATCCAGAAACTTTGCCAAGTTCTTCCGAGTTTTGTTTTTTTTTAACTTGTTTATCTCTTAATAGTTTAAGTAATTTCAGCTTCATAAGGAGATAATTGTGCCCTCTGCAAATGATGAGATCTGTGCCTTTATTCCAGTTTTTCTACTCCTTATTTCATTTTCATGTTCTACTGCTTTGCCCAGGAATTTGGGTTCTATGTTGGACATTCTTGCCTTGTCTTTAATCTTAAAAGCTTTCTTGGCTTGTTCTTTTTTTCATTATCAGAGAAGTTGTGGGCTTACAGAACGATAATGCATAAAATATAGGTTGCTACATAGGAATCTTGTATTTGGCTTGTACTTGATCTTAGCAACATTGAGTCTAAATCTCTGTATTCCATATGTTTTTTGCTGTAGGATAAGATTGTCACCAATATCATATTAAAGAAACTGTCTTTTTATTTTTAATTTCTGAGAATTTTATTATGAATAGTCAATTGTAACAAATACTTTTTAAGCATTTACTGAGAAGATTCTGCTGTTTCTTATCTTTTACTTCATTAATATGATAAATTATATTGTAGTATTTTCTGATGTATAATCCCACTTAATTACCTGAAAAAACTATTCATAATTTTGGTGTTTTAGACTTTAAATAATAAGTTTGCATCTGTTATAAGTTTATTTTAGTCATAGATTACTTTTTGTTTCCTTTTTCGGAGCACTCTAAAAATTCCATGAATAGGATGAATAAAGACTAACAATAACATGGAGACCTCAACAGATTATCATGAGTTTATTTCTGAAACTCTTTTCTAACTCAGCTTTCTTTTCAGAAATGAGCTGTTGTAATTTCTCAAGTTATTAAATTTTGTCACTATTTAAAATGAACAGAGTGCAACTCATTCCCAAAATGAGAAAAGGAAGCTCTCTAGTCTCCGTGGAGGTCCTCAGTTAACTCCATGGAGATTTTTCTCTTCACTCCAACCCTGAAGACAGCTCAGAGAAACGCTAATGGTTTGCCAAAAGGCCGTTGGAAAAACGTGGCTTCTAGATTGACTATTACTATGCAAAGTGTTTTGGCCTTTTTAGGAATTGCTGTATTAAGACTTCCTAATTAACTTCAATTTGAAAATCATAGTTGACGCTAATTTGCAAATTCTATGTATTAATGTGAGTCAAAAATAGTTAATATTAAGTGTCGCCTAATCAAGTTACAAAAATAACAGTAGAGTCATGAGCTTGGTGTTTATTAATACAAAGGACACTTGGAACGCAGTGTGGTCTCTGAGCAAAACAATAAATAACCACAGTCATGCTTTACTAGAGAAGAAACAGAAGATCCTAAACTCGGATCTGAATAAAATGGCCTTACGAAACCATTTGCTTTATGCCTGACAAAGCTCCTAACTAGTAGACTGAATTATAGTGACAGTGACATCATGTGGCCGTTTGAAAAAACAATACATGCACCTTGCCATATTTTAGCCCGACTCTTCTTATAAGAGGCTGCAGTCCTTCCATTCCTATGAACAAAATATACAGTGATTTCTTTTCTGGCTAACACATTCTACACATTCAAATGGTAAGATTTCTTGGGTCACAGCTAGGTTATGCCTAACATTTATTCATCATTTGTTTATTGACTCATTTATAGCTGCCAGATACAGTGCTCGGGAACTGACAGGCAGGCAATTTTTATTAAATTTTGTTCCCACTTTAAAAAAAAATAAGAACACCTCTAAAGGATTATGAAATCTTTGAATGTTGATAGTTTATTTTATTCTTTATTTTACTCTTGGTATCGCCAAAGTCTGGCACAGTTCTGGAATATGATGAGTGCGCCACAGCAAGTTAACAAATGAAAGGATGGAGGAAGTATAAAGAGAAAGTTTGAAAAGTACCCAAGTGCTATTGTAATGGGGAATTGGTGGAAAAGAGGCAACCAGAGAAATGAGGAAAGCCGAGACCACAGACAGCAAAAAGGAAAAATAGCAAGTTTCATTTTTCCCTGAATAGGTTGCAATTCCTAAATTTTGAGCTCTTTTCAAATGGCCCAATTTGATCAAATAGCGCATAGTCTAAATAGTCACACTTGAAAGAGGCTTCTGAGATCATAATATTATTAGTTCTATCACAAAGCTTAGTGCCTGAGTTGAATTTTTAGAAGCCATTGAATTCTCAATGTTCAATATCCATGAAGACTTTAATTAGTTAGAAGGCTGGCCATTATGTTAAGAACACTAAATCTACCTTCGCTGCTGGAGTAAGAATTTTCCATTAATACTATAATTAGGGGTGGAAGAGAAACTATTTAATTAAAGAGCAAACACAACTAATATGCCTTTATTAAAAAGACATTGAAAATCTACCCCAGAAACCCTTCTCTGAATGCCAAAAGCATAGTGAATTGTGCTTTAAGCTTCAATATCATCTATTGGGGATTTGCAACAAAAGATCAGCTCTCAGTGTTAGATGGGTACAATCATTTTTACTAATCATTTGCTAACCTAAAAAATAAGACTATAAAATGTATTTAGAAGCTAAAGTGTATCATTTAAATTGGAGCTGTAACAATCTGTTCAACAAGTTTTATAAGTGGTGGGATGAGAGAAAATCATCAGGGAAAGAAGCAATGAGTTAAAGAAAGTATATTGATTATAAACACAATTGTGCTTCAAGGGCTTCTCTTATTATCTCTGAAGACCATCAGAATTGAGAAGTTCTATATCAGCATTCCTGCCAGCCCAATATCTGGCTTCCCAGCGTCTTCAATAACGAGGCTGTCACTTGAACCTCAGAATTCAAAGTACCGTTTTAAGAGCGTATTGTTTCTTCTAGCCTACCTATTAAATTTATTTTCTTGGTCAATTTTCTTTTGACTTAACCCTATTTGTTCCATGTGCCTGATAAATAAGGCACTTAGGATTAGATAGTATTATACAGGCGGTTTTACCAGTAGATGTTCGGGTTATTATAGTTACGTCAATTCAATCTAATTCTGCAATAATTTTTAACAGCCATGTCAAAACTTCAGGTCTTTTTTCCACGACATTTGTTAACCAAGAATATCTTACCCAGAAGTGTAAGGAGGATTTTTAAAAAGTCTCAATAATGAATTTATATTTACCTTGTTGAAAGTTTTCTTAACTTCAATTGCATTCAAAATATTAATTATGCGAAGTGTTCATCATTACATATTGTTCATGATAGTATTAAAGAGGGCAGACATAATACTGACTGTTGCCTATAGAAAACGCCCTCTAAGTTCCTACTATTAACTAATCCTTTGACTTTTTAAGTAGAGTTGCTAAAATCTGTTAGAAATATAAACAAACTGTATTCAGCTTAGAGGGTGTACACACTCTCTTTAAAGTTAAGAACGACACAAAAATATCCTTTATCTCTACATTATTTAATATTGTTTCTCAACAGTCTAATCAAGTAATCTAGACCTCAAAAGAATTTAGAAATATACATATTGAAAATAGAAAACAGGCTCTTTCTGCGTAGAGGAGCCTGCACCAAATCTTGGTGTATATTTCCGTCTTTCTCTCCCATTTCTCATCAAGCTCTGTTCTTTCCCCCATTTCCCAAATAAATTCTTTTTCTGGCCTAACTAAAAAAAAAAAAATAGAGAACAATTGTAATTCTTTTCAGCTTGTATAACTTTATCCCTGAAATCTACGAAACTTATTTCTTACATTATTATATTTTAAAATATTAAATTCTAACTCTAATACCTCTATGGTCACTATTACTACTACTACTATTATTACTGAAAATCTTTCAGGTGCAATGCGTCTGACTTTGTTTTATCTCAGTTAAACCTCACAATACAATTCATTGGAGGTAGGTAGTAACACCTCAATTTAGAGGTAAGAAAATGGTGGGTAGATTGGGATGTCTCAAGTTTACATAGATAGTAAATGACAGACAGAATTTAAATCTGGGTTACTGAGTAAAAATACATGTTCCTAATCATTAGATTATACTTTCTTTTAAAAGGGTTTATACTAAATTTGCCAACTCCAAATTAAATGATAAAATGAATAGTTTTACAATATAATGTTACATTTTAGAAAAAAATGAAATGAATATCACATAAAACTAAAATACTTAGAAACAAAAGCCCAAAAGGTGAAAGACCTATGTGAAAAAAATTGCAACATTTTATTGAAAGGAAAATATCATCAGAAGAATTGGAGAGGCATACCATTTTCCCCTCCAATTGGCAATTTCCTTAACACATGATTTTAAAATTCATCTGGGAGAGAAACTGTTTAAAATGAGCTAAGCAAACTTTGAATACAAATAGCAATTAGATAAACCCTACATGATAGTTATTCAAACCTTATAAAACCCCAATAAAATTAAAACAGTTTTGTGCTCATACAAGCATAAACAGACAAGTCAATGGAATAACATAGAGTCCAGAAAGAGATCTATATGTATTTATCTATTATATCTGGAAAAGTTGGTGTTTGAATTCATTAAAGAAATGATGGTATGTTTAGTAAATGGTTTGAGGACCTCATACTATATACCAACATAAATTCTAGAGTGATTAAACTTGTAAATAAAAGAGGAAATCCTAAAATCAGCAGAAAAATGTAAGAAATATATCTGTGATCTATAATTTTAAAGTCCCTGTAGTTATGAAACTAAAGTCAGAGATTATGTAGGAAGATTATTAAATTTGTCCCCATGAAATGCACATTTTCTGTTTTTCAAAAAATAGTAAAATCAAAATTAAAAGGCAATTGACCAAAGGAGAGTAATGGGATAGAAAAAATATCCTCAAAATACATCAAAAAAGTTAAATTATTACTTTGCTTTTAATGCCCTTATGAATTATTAAGAAAGTTGAAATGTACTCAAATTGAAAAGCATTTAAAGAACATGAACAGGAAATTCATTAAATAATATTATGCTAAATAAATGTATAAAAGTGATTAATCTAAAGATAATCAGGGCAATGCAGGAAGAAATGTAAGTTTAAAACAAGAAGCTTTTCCGCAAAGTTTTTTTCCTTTTCTTTAAATGACAATATCCACTAGTAATTGAAAAATTCAAGGAAAAGTTGCTCTCCTAGACTACCAGTGGGAGTGAAATTGGTTAGACAATTTTGAGACATTTGGCTAGTTCATTTTAGAAGCATTTACCCAGCATACTTTTGAGCCAGTAATTCCATGTCCAGGAATCTATACTAAGCAATAACTCATGGATATTCATGGAGTATTTTCCACAAAGAGTGTTCAATTCAGAGTTTTCACCACAGTAAACCTTTGGAAAGAACAAAAAGGCATATCCAAATGTTTGATTAGCAGGCATAGATTTAAAATAGTTTAAAGAAGGTTAAGAAAGAAAATGTTTATGATATTCTAAACGGATATGTTCATTAAAATTACTTACAAAATAGATCTGCTTTTGGAAAAAGGAAATATATGTATTAAATGCTTGAAGACCAGAAGCACAGATACTAAACATCAAAAGTGTCTACTATCCAATTTGCTTTTCTGCTGTCCACATATTTTCTGCAATTATCCTGTATTAATTTTGTAATCAATATAATGACCAGATATGAAAAAAGTGAATATCAGACTGAGTTTTCTAAATGCCATGCTGAAATTCAAGTATATTTATTTTCTCACTCTAAAAACACAAAAGAAAATTATATTGGTCAATTTAACTTTATAGGGTCACAGTAATGATCTCTCTTTTCCTTTTTTAAAAAATGTTTATAGGCAAAATGTTAAATATATTACAATAACAAAATTTTAATACATAGTTATATTTATTGATGATGATTTTAACCATTAAAACTCAGAGTACTCTAATAAAGAACTAAGCGAATTTTCCAAAAATTGGAGGACTTTGATTTGAAAACAGGAATCCAAAAATACAGAAATAGAGGTTTCCTTATGACCTTACAAAAGAAGCATCCGGGTTTCTAGGATCAGGGCCATTTGACTATGTACTTTAAAGCATAATGTCAAGGGAGAGTACTTGAGTTCAATTTATGGAGATTTTCTTGACTTTTCTTGGCCCACTGATACCAGTGACATGGGTTCTGGTGGCCTTTGTAAAAAGCAGCTAAGAGTACCATGCAATTGCTATAGGAATTTTTATAGGACTTGTTTCGTAATGCCCATAAAAGTTTGGGCTGAGAGCAGCCACTGAGAGGTGAACACATGATCTCAGGTCTCATCTGAACTATCAGAGACAGCTCCTCATGATACAGCCTCCCTATCCTTCAGGAGAGTTTGTAGCTGGGGCATCTTATGCCCTATCCCTCCTTCTTCACCAATTCTAACGTAGGGTCTGTAACTAAACCTTCTCCATCAAACTTTCAGCAACTGTACAAGTTTCACTGGTGTTTCCTATCAGAACTAATGCTTTGCATCACGTATTTTATTACTTAGCCATTGTCACATACTGTATTCGAATTTTATCACCTGCATACTATTTATCTCTCTCAACTAAAATAAAAGTTATTTGAAGACAGGGCCAAAGTCACATATTAATTCTATGTCTTGAGAACACCAGAGGAAACTTACTAAGAAGAAGATGCATCACAAAAAAATGAGCAAAATTATAGATTCAGTGACCATCCCATACCAGAACACTTTATAGTGTGTCATGATAATCTTTTTTGGTCTTAATAAATACAGAAACAGAAAAACTTAAAGACTCATTGGCTTGTGATCAGAGAACATTATCATTTGATTATCTTTTCAGTGGAGTTCACTGTTCACACACTGGGAAGTTACACCATTATAGGCCCCTAAGAACTAAGATTTTTGAAAGAGCTAATGATGGTTTTGTAGCTGAATCCATTCACCTCACCACACAGTAGGTAATGAGTGATTTTTAAATAAGTAATTTAGAAGCTATTTAAATCCTACCAGCTTCCACAGCCAAAAAAGCAATAAGAGAAAGTGATGCTAATGGACAGATATGGCACAGTAAAAGTACTGAACATTCTGATTTTCATTCTTGCTTGCAGGCAGGAAAGCAAAGTGGAAAAGACCAAGATGATTTGGAAGTAATTCCGAGGGTTACATGGAGACAGCCTGAAAAGCATAAGTGTGGTAGAAGGTGACTAGTTACTCACGTTACACTATAGGAGGACTCTCTGGGACACTGAAGCCGTGAGCAAGAACTAAGAAAAAAGGCACATATAAATAGGGACGTGAACGCTGAGACACTGACATCAGTGAAGGTTTTCTTTCAGGAGCCATCGTTACTCTTTTATTAATTAAAAGCTGATACTAGCCACTCCCCAGGCAACCTTAGGTGAGCGGCTGTCACAGATGGTGATGGTGGCCCTCACCCACAGGCAAATCAGCTGGGACCTTCCAGATGGATCCCTGTGACACACTTAGGATTCCTATCAGAAGAGTGACTACTCCTCAGGTCTAACAGGCTTTGCAATCCTCTTCTTCCCCTGCTAGTTATCTATCTTTTTTTAAAAACTTTATTTCTTAAGAAGTTTTAGATCACAGAAAAGTTAGATAAAAAATATAGGGGATTCCCATATGCCCCATCTCCTCCCCCTCTCACATTTTCCCCTATTAACGACATACTTCATCAGTGTGGTACATTTGTTACAGTGAAGAGCAAATATTGAAGCATTGCAACTAACCCTGGTCTGTGGTTTACATTATGGCTTATACTGTACGCCATACAATTCTATAAAAGTTTTGACAAAATATATATTGGCCTGTATCCATCATTGCAGTATCATGCAGAACAATTTCAATGTCCCCAAAATGCCTCATGTTACACCTATTCTTCCCTCTCTCTCCTCTCATGGCCTCTGGTGACCACTGCCTTTATATCAATATTACAAGTTCTCCCATTATAAAAATAATAATAAGTCTACTTTAGTCGATGGTTGCATTCTCCCCTTGTGTTTGTCCATTCCCCAATCTTGAGGATTTGGGGATTGTGATACATACTCTGCTTCCAACTGAGAGGGGGCTTAGATCCCATGGGACAGATGGATGGAACAGTCTTGCTTCCAGTTGTAGATACTCTCCATTTTTGGGGATGGGTGTTGTCTATCATCATCATTTTGTTAGCTGTCCTGGGCGAGTCTAATTAACTGGAGGGTAGATGTTGGCTGCAACTCTGCTGAGATTCAGGCCTCAACCAGCATAGGAACAGCCAGAAGATTTAAGTCTCTGGGACACATATTTAATGGGTATAGTGCTAATTATAGGTTCAAATAAAAGGGGCAGAAGAGCCATGTGTAGGGAAATTATAAATGAGTCTAAGTCTGTTACATTGGGGAGATAGCTTATAATATATTACAATAAGGCCCACCAACAGAGTGCCGATTTCCTGGGGTCATCTGCCCTGCCTATAGTTTCCAGGTGTCTCTAGAGCCCTCAGGAGGACCCCTGCTTGAGGCCCTGTTTACAGTGGCTGTCAGTGAGATCCTCCTGAGATGTGCATAAGCGTAACCTCTGGAACAGCGTCCTGACGTACTTTGAAATCTCTTAGCCTTAAAAACTCATTTGCATTTAGTATTTCCCCCTTTTGGTCAAGGTCTTTTTCCAAATGCATCACTAATTGTGCTTTTCGGAAAAGAAAAGAATCTCCTTATATTCAAAAGACTGAGAACCCCTGCTAAAGGCTGCTGACCCCTTAGATATAAGAAACAACTTCCTGATGGGGAAGGTTGTTAAACATCAAAAGGACTTAGCAATAAAGGTTGTGGAGTCAGCTGCCCTGCAAACCTAGGATAAATCAGGTCCCTGCAGAACCGTTGCCACCAGATGATTTTGGAAAAGGCAGGGTATACTAGTTCCAATGCTAAAAATTAACACTATGAAAAACTGTCAACGGTACAAAGACAAACACCGGAGTTCTTCTAATCGCAGACAGCACGGTTCCCTACACCCAGCCTGAGTAAATTTTTCAGTAGGATTAAGCTGTAGCTTAATTTAAGCACATTATAAATGATTGTTCCAGACAAACTTACTCAGAGATTATCTTGTCTTTCATGGAACTTGCCCGTTTCCTCAGTCTGTAAGGCCTTCAGGAGATTTTCACAGGAGGAAACTCAGTTCTGCTGGACTTCTTAAAACAGTCCATAAAAATATTTGGCTCCAAGTAGGGGTTGGGGAGTCAGAGTTTGTATATGATCTGTATATGAAATATATGATTCTGCTCATTGACTACCAAGGTAAATATAATCTCAAATAGCAGGGCTCCTGGGGGCTCTGGAGACATCCAGACACTATAGGCAGGGCAGATAGCTCAGGAGTTTGGCACTTTGCCAGTGGGCCCTACTTTGGAATTTATGCTCCCCGGTGTGACAGAGTTGGATTCAGTTGTTATTTCCCTACACGTGGCTTTTCTGCCCCTCTATTTGAACCTATGTTTAGTGCTAGAGTTGATAGGTTTATGTCCAAGAGACTTAAATCTTTGGTCTGTCCATGTGCCAGCTGGGCCCCGAATCTCAGCAGAGTTGCAATACCTACTCTCCAGTTCATTGGACTCACCCAGGACAACTAACAAGGAGATGCTGATGGACAGTGACCATCCCAAGAAGCAGAGAGAGTCTATCTTACAAGAAAGATAGTCTTATCCATCTGCCCCATGGGATCTAAGCCCCCTCTCAATTAGAGGTGGAGTGGGCATCACCATCCCAGAACCCTCAGAATTGGGGAATGGACAATGGACTAGAGCAGATTTACAGTTGTTCTACTATAGACTTGTGATTCTGGCAATGGAAGAACTTTTATCATTGATGTGGAGGCATTGGGCACTGGAGGGTCCAAGAGGAGGGAGAGGGAAAATTAGGTGTAATTTGGGGGCATTTTTTGGGACTTGGGAATTATCCTGAATGACATTGCAATGACAGATACAGGCCATTGTATACCTTGTAATAACTTGCAAAAACGTGTGGGAGAGAGTGTAAACTACAACGTAAACTATAATCCACGCTTAGTGGCAATGCTCCAAAATGTGTTCATCAATTGCAATGAATGTACCACACTAATGAACAATGTTGTTGATGTGGAAAATGTGGGAAGGCTAGGTAACAGGGCATATGGGAATCCTCTATATTTTTTTGGTAACATTTATGTAATCTAAGTTTCTTTAAAAAATAATAACAATAATAAAGTGTATTTTAAAAATATTTTTTTTAATTAAAACAATTAAAAAAAAAAAGAAAGAAAATGCTTCTGGGGAGCAGTTGAGCGCCTGTTTCCCACATACGAGTTCCCAGGTTCGATCCCCTGTACCTCCTAAAACAAACAAACAAACAGAAAGGCCAACTCTCATTGGGGAGCAGATGCAGCTCAGTGGTTGAGCACCTGCTCCCTATGTATGAGTCCCTGGTCAATCCCCAGTATCTCCTAAAAAAAAAAGAAAATGCTTCTTTTTAGAGTTTCTGAAAAATATACATGGTTGCTTATTTACTTAATATACGATTAATAGAGTGAATCGGGGAGGCATGCTACTTACTACTTTGCAAAAGTGAAAGTGAAATATACCAGGTCAAGGTTATGCTCCCTCAAAGGCTGTGGAAGAGATGTGCAATCCAAAAATCTCTTAAGATATAGTAAACAGGTGTGTTTCCAGTTCGAAAGTCTAGAATCCAAAAATGAATAGTAATGAAAAGCAGGACATTTCAAAAGACCCTATCATTCATTTTCCATTAGATCTAAATTATACTTTACTTCTTATCACTACATTTGTCTTACTTTCTGAAGAATATATATAATGGGGGTACTTCAGGAAATTTGCTTTCTTTATAGATACTAGTGCTTCAGACTCAAACCCTTCTCTTCTCTCGTATCCTGGAAAGGCACACC
>JAQZBX010057251.1:0-18016 GCA_029593785.1 Cabassous unicinctus
CCCTCATTTGTACTTGCTGTGTCTGTTCGTCTTCCTTGACCTCTGATGTGGGAAGGAGGTGCCTAATCACCTGAGCCACCTCTGTTCCCTGCTCTGTTGTGTCTCTCATTATGCTTTTTTTCTTGTGTCTGTTATTACGTCATCTTGTTGTGTCAGCTTGCTGCGCCTGCCCGTCGTGCCAGCTCACCTTCTTTAGGAGGCACCGGGAACCGAACCACGGACCTCCCATGTGGTAGGCAGGAGCCTAATTGCTTGAGCCACATCTGCGTCTCAGATTGGCAAACTTTTAATTTAAAAGACCAGATAGTAAAGAATTTAGGTTTTGTGGGCCATTATATCTCCGTTGCAAGTATTCAACTCTGCCATTGTATAGCAAAAGCAGCCATAGATAATATGTAAACAAATGATTGTAGCTGTGTTCCGATAAAACTTTATTTACACAAACTGGCTATGGGCCAGATTTGGTCTGTGGGCTGTGATTTGCTGACCCCTACTCTAATTTATTCCTTTTAACTACTGAGTAGTGTACTGGCTATAATATGATAATACCCTATTTTATGTTTCTAACCTCCTATGAAAGGATGTTTAGGTTGTTTCCAGTTTTTCTATTTTAACAATGCTGCAGGAAGCATCCTTGTCCATGTGCTTTGTGCACATGTGTGAAGTTTTTCACCAGGACATATACAAAGAAGTAGAATTGCTGAGATTTTTTTAATTTTTACTTTTTTTGAGCACCACCAGGTGGGCCAAATAAAACACTTCAAGTAGATTGTGACTAGTTTGTGACCTCTGTCCTAGAATCGCTGTAGGAGGCCAACAGTTATTGGGTATCCAAGTCATACCTGGTTCTAGAATTTGAGGTAAGACTCTGTGATACATGAATCCAAACATGAGAGATTTGGAAAACGGTCTGGAAGAGGGTGGCTGTTGTGAGAAACGGGCGACTGATTTCCCCAGCAGAGTAAAGAGATGAAGTTGGGGGAAAAAAACTCAAATTTTCACTTGTGATAGCCATTCAGACAATGGGTGTTAACATCGGAATGACAAGTTCTAGCAGCAGAGGTATTCAGGAGGAAGGTGATGAGCTACTAACCTGTGGTTCTTGCTTTCCTGGCAATGCTATGAGCTCCTTTAGAGATTTATCACTGTAATTAGATCCACTAGAAGAAGTATAAGGAATGTAATAAAGTAAAGAAAGAATATCAGGGCATCCTGCCAAGAAAACCCTATCCTTTGAGGAGGACCCAGAGCAAGATTTTAAGCCCTGATGGCAGGAAATTAAATTAGTCCATCTTCCTGAAATAATACTTCAGTAATACATGACTGGTCCAGTCTAGCTCGGCGAGTTCAGAAAAGAAATGATACTTTGTGTTCAGAGGCCAGGAGATTTAATTAAGGGGACTCATGCATGGGGAAATTCCTTCCTTTTTAAAGATTTTAGGATTAATGTTGGTCATTACCATTCCTTTGTTTTTATTGTTTTGGAGAGTTTAAAATATATGGGGCTGTAACAGAAGCAGCAGAACATCAAGGTCAGCTTGCTGCAAGCTTTTTTTTAATATAAACAGATATAGGCCATTGTTTTGATAGGTGAGAAAGTTGGACAGCTGTGCCTCCTCAGGGCATGTGATTCAGAAGAACCACTCCTCTCCACTGACCCATCCTATCTTCCCCTCACGTTTCTCTTACTCCTTTACGTCTAGGATCTTGTCTGACCATCCCTTGCACTGGAGCAGAGACCTTCCCCAAGGAGGCTCAGGGGACTAGGGTTTTAGCTTTGTGTCCAAGCCAGCTTTTGCAGGCCTCAGTTGAAATGGAAGGGGAGACAGGCAAGGGGATTGGCCACAGCTATAGCTCAGAGGCCATTTACCTCCAAATGAAAAGGACACACAGTAAACAAAGTGGCCATTCTAACATCTGGTTCTTTGATCTCATCTGATAAAATTCTAATAGCATCTGGAAATTGATAAATGAACTGAAAGGCTGCCTTTTTTTTTTTTTTGGCACAGTTTTCTTTAAATGGCTTGAGGTTTAGTGCTTACTGAACATCAAGTGAAGTATTTGGATCTCAAATGATTTTTTTTTTTTAGGATCATGACTATAAACTGAACAATAGAAAATAGTATTCTAGTGATGTTTAATGCATAAAATTAAGGCTCACCTGCAATCTCAGGAATGACCCTTTGATAAGGGTTTTAGAC
This sequence comes from Cabassous unicinctus, assembly GCA_029593785.1. NCBI lineage: Eukaryota > Metazoa > Chordata > Mammalia > Cingulata > Chlamyphoridae > Cabassous > Cabassous unicinctus. The sequence continues at coordinate 2,202 of JAQZBX010057251.1, forward strand.
GAATCTGTATTATTAATTTTAATCTTGCTTTACATTAATTTACAAAGCACTTCCACCTTTGTAAGCACCTCTTAATCTCACAGTCATCCACATAGAAGGAGAATTACCCTCATTTTATAGAAAACAGGTTTGGAAAGAGGAAGAGGTCTTCTGGTTCTCCATTCTAGATTACACTGTTTAATTACATATAACAAGCAGATGTGTGAAAAGTTACTTTCTGTGTTTCCATGTGCTTATGAGATCAATTTATGAAAGACCGATAGGGAAAAATTATTGGCTTTATTAATCTACAACATATATGGGTAAAGCAGTCCATCACTGCATCCCATTCTCCCACCCTTTTGCTGGCAGGAGATATCCTCATGGGTAATACAGCTGAAAAGAATCATTGTTATTATTGTTCTAAACAGCTTTTAAAATTGCAAATGCATATATCCTTTGACCTAGCAATTCCACTTCTAGGAATTTATCCTTACAGATATACTTGCCCACATATGAAATGATGTGGGTCCTAGGTTCTTCAGAGCAGAAGATTGGAAACAGCCTGAAGGCTTCTATAGGGTAGTGGTTAAATAAATTATGATGCATCCGTACATCACAGATGTGAATACAGTGGAGTATTGTGCTTCTGTCATAAAGAATAAGGCAACTCTGTATTTACTGAGGGAACAAACTCCAAGGTATGTTGTTTAGTGTAAGAAAGCAAGATGCATGACACTGTATTACTGTGAATGACATGTTACCATATGTGTAAAAAAGGAAGGTAAGTATGCATTAGTACATATTTGCTTGTTACGTATAAGCTGTCTCAGGAAAGACATTAAAAAATCTAATAACATTTGCCTGTGGGCAGGGCAACCGGGTGGCTAGAGAACAGGTATGGGAGAGAGGCCTAGCTCTGAAGAGCCTTTTGAATCAAGAACTCTGTGAATTGCCTATTTAAAAAAAAAAAAAACAAAAAACCCCTGTGCTGAGGTTTTCAGGAATGTTAGGCCCTCTTATGTGCCACTTTACTCTGATCCTTTCCCTACCCCTCTAAAAGCACCCATTTAAACATCCTTTCTTCTTCTGCCTGAGTGTTCCAGCACCAACTGAAATTGTTCTTTTTGTTTTTACTTTAAAAAAGTTAACAACTATTTTATTTGCATTCAAACTCTCTCTATTAAACTTAATGATTGAATAAATGAATTCTATGTACTGCATCTAACCACATCCACGTTTGTTTAAACACATTTCGTACAAGCCAGTTCTTGGTGATGATTTTAGAAAGATCTCTCTCTGGACCCTGAGTTCCCTAGGATTATAGTTCCCCTGCTACCACTTTTACATGTGTACTTCTAAAAATATTGTATGCATATCAAGCATATAACATGCATATATCCTCCTTTTTACACATTGTGTAAAATATACTAGATACACTGTTTTTCGTCTACTCTTTTCACTTATATATTGGTATAGGATTACATTTAGATTACCACATTTTTAAAATAACTGCATAGGATTCCACTGTATTTTTTATATTAAATATATTTAATTTATTTGATTACTCCCTACCCTTTGACTGGAATTGTCCATTGTCTATTGCAACAACAAATATCCTTGTACTTCTGTCTTTGTACAAGATATATATCTGTAGGATAAATTCTTAGAAATAGATTTGATGTACGGATGCATCAAAATGTATGTGCATTTTAAATTTTGATCGATAGTGCCAAATTGTTCTAAAAGGTTTCCAGCTACCTTAATCTGTAATATAAGATAAAATACTGGTTGAAAGGAGGGCAGGCTAGTTAACAATACTAGTGGACTGGAGTTTTTCTTTTTCCTGCTGAAGCTGCTTAAGATCCCAAGAGGGAAGACAGTGTAATAAAACTGGCTGTGAGAAGGTTAGTGAGATGAAGCAGTGACATCAAGCAGCCTCTAAGACAACAGCACTGTACTTACTTACTTTTGCTTTTTTTTTCTAGGACCTTAGCATCCTGGGTCGTTTTGATTCATAGCCATCAAGACTGGCCCAGCCAGAGATCATCATGTCAAAGTTAAAAAGCTCAGAGTCAGTCAGGGTGGTGGTTCGCTGTAGGCCCATGAATGGCAAGGAAAAGACTGCTTCGTATGACAAGGTGGTGGATGTGGACGTGAAGCTGGGGCAGGTATCTGTGAAGAACCCCAAGGGAGCAGCCCATGAAATGCCCAAGACCTTCACCTTTGATGCAGTCTATGACTGGAATGCCAAGCAGTTTGAACTTTACGATGAAACATTCCGACCGCTTGTGGACTCTGTCCTTCAGGGTTTCAATGGGACTATTTTTGCCTATGGACAGACTGGGACTGGGAAAACCTACACGATGGAAGGTGTCCGTGGTGACCCTGAAAAAAGAGGAGTCATTCCTAATTCGTTTGACCACATTTTCACCCACATTTCTCGATCCCAGAATCAACAGTACCTGGTCAGGGCTTCTTACTTAGAGATCTACCAGGAGGAGATCCGAGATCTGCTCTCAAAGGATCAGACCAAAAGGCTTGAGCTCAAAGAGAGGCCTGACACTGGAGTGTATGTGAAAGACCTGTCTTCCTTTGTCACCAAGAGTGTGAAGGAGATAGAGCATGTGATGAATGTGGGGAACCAGAACCGTTCGGTAGGTGCTACCAACATGAATGAGCACAGTTCGCGTTCTCATGCAATTTTTGTTATCACCATCGAGTGCAGTGAAGTGGGGCTTGATGGTGAAAACCATATCCGTGTAGGGAAATTGAACCTTGTAGATCTTGCTGGGAGCGAACGGCAAGCCAAGACAGGTGCTCAAGGGGAGAGATTGAAGGAAGCGACCAAGATCAACCTCTCCCTTTCGGCACTGGGTAATGTCATCTCTGCCCTGGTGGACGGCAAAAGCACTCACATTCCTTATCGGGACTCAAAGCTTACCAGGCTTCTCCAAGATTCCCTTGGTGGCAATGCTAAAACTGTGATGGTGGCCAATGTGGGGCCTGCCTCTTACAATGTAGAAGAGACTCTGACCACTCTGAGATATGCCAACCGTGCCAAAAATATTAAGAACAAGCCAAGGGTCAATGAAGACCCAAAGGATGCCCTCCTAAGAGAATTTCAGGAAGAAATCGCCCGGCTCAAGGCACAGTTGGAAAAACGATCCATTGGCAGGAGGAAGAGGCGAGAGAAGCGGAGGGAAGGTGGTGGCAGCGGTGGGGGTGGGGAAGAGGAGGAGGAGGAGGGAGAAGAGGGTGAGGAGGAAGGGGATGATAAGGATGATTACTGGCGGGAACAGCAAGAAAAACTGGAGATAGAGAAGCAGGCCATTGTAGAGGACCACAGCTTGGTTGCAGAGGAGAAGATGAAGCTGCTGAAGGAGAAGGAGAGGAAGATGGAGGACCTGCGACGAGAGAAGGATGCTGCTGAGATGCTGGGCGCCAAAATAAAGGTACCAAACCCTTCCTTAGTTCTTTTCCTCTTTCATTGCTTTTTGTCAGGGATTGAACCCAGGGCCTTGTACATGGGAAGCAGGTGCTTAACCACTGAGCTACACCTGCTCCCCAATGCTTTTTATATTACCAGAAAAAAAAAAAGGAGGGATGATGTCTCTTTCCATTATACAGTCCCAACTTCTTCATGATATCTAGTACTCAACATTTTTTAATTGGATTAAGATGAAGAAAATTGTTTTTTCAAATTTATAAAAATCAAATATTAAATAAGTTCTTACATATGTGCAAGGTATAAAGAACAACAGTAAAACTGACACCCAAGTACCTACTACCTGGTGTAAGAAATAGAGCAGCACCCATACCTTTAGAAGCTCCTTGTGTTCCCCTCCCACACAGGTAACCGTTATCCTGAATTTGGTGTTTATAATTTCCTTGCTTTTCTTTATGTTTTTACCATGTATATATATCTCTAAATAATAGATTGTTTAGTCTCACATAACTTTTTACCTGTATATAAATGGAATCCCACTTCTGCAATTTGCTTTTATTTGCTCAGCAATATGTTCATGAGATTTACCCATACTGATGCCTGTAGCTGTGGTTCAGTCATTATTACCATTCTGAGTATTCTCTGGTATTCCATTCTCCTGATAGTTTGGGTTATGTAGCCGTTTGGCAGTTTGATATAATTATGAATTCCAAAAATATATATTGGATTATGCTTGTAAACTGGTCTGTTAATCTGGGCATGATTAAGTTATGATTAGGGCGTTGACTGGGCAACATCAATAGGGCATTGAATCCCATCCCTTGGTGGGTGAGGTCTCCAAGATAAAAGACATGGCAAAGGACAGTGTTGGAGAAGTTTTATGTTGGAGTCTTGAGCTGGAGCCCCAGGAAATAAGAGAGCTTGGTCGTGAGGAAGGAGAGAAGGCCCCGGGATAGAGATGAGCCATTCACCTGAGAGTTCACAGCTGGCCTTGTGGAGAGAAGCAAAGCCTAGAGAGCCTCATAGTCTATAGCTGACCTTGTGGAGGAAGCAGAGGCGCTAAGCCCGGAGAGAAACGCAGCCCTGGGAAGAGAGGAACCCAAGAAGTCTCAACCCTTGCAAACATCAGCAACTGTCTTGCTCCAACACGTAGCAGTGGACTTTGGTGAGGGAAGAAACTTATGCTTTATGGCCTGGTAACTGTGGACTTCTACCCCAAATAAATACCCTTTATAAAGACCAACAGTTTTCTGGTATTTTGCATCAGCACCCCTTTTGGCTGACTAATACAGGTTATTTCCTTCTTTTGCTACGAACGTTCTTGTACTTGACTCCTGGAGAACACGTATGTGCCAGAGTTTCTTCTATGGAACTGTTAGGTCCTAGAGTATGTGCATCTTCAATTTTACCAGCTAATGACAAATTGTTTTCTAAGGTAGCCATGTGAACTGACACTTCTCCCAGCAGGGTGTAAGCTCTGGTTGTTCCTCTTCTTTGCCAACATTTGTGAAGCTCAGACTTCTAATTCTTACATATCTGGTAAATCTCATTGTGATTTTAATATGTAGTACCCTGATTACACAAGATGTCGAACAGTTCCATCACCCCCCAGAATTTCCTCATGCTGCTCCTTTGTGGTCAGCAACACCCGCACCTCCAGCCTGTGTGCCAATATATTTTGTTGAGTCTACCTCATTTTTTCTCCAGTGACTAGAGTAGTAATCTAGTATGTGGAGGCTCCCATTGTTTTGAGTCATATTTCTGGTGGTCCAGTGACTGGACTCTGGAGGGCCACAGGTCTCTAACGGGAGAGGAGTGAAAAGGTACCCTGAGGGTGGGAGGAGAATGCTTCAGCGGCTGGCTAACCACAAGCCAATATGCCTTTGAAGTACTAGGGTCTGTCTTAGAGGATTTATGCACACTTTGATGTCTACTCTGTAATGCATCCATGTTTATTAATTTAAAAAGGAAAAATCGCTCTCGCCTTCCCTGTTCCCACTAGATGAAGTTGTACTGTGTTTATCTGTGGCTTCACAGTGGACCTTTCACAGAGTTGGATCCTATTTCATTTTAGAGGCAGGGGTCTTAAAACCTTGAAAAGTTCTTCCAGGATTAAAATCCCTTAGCCCTAATGTGAAAGTGGAGTCATTTACAGTACAATTAGGGGGTAACTTTGTTTCAGAAGGGGCTTATTATGGGATTCCATTATATCAGATGCCACTTCACCCCTCCTCGCTCCTGCATGTGAAGTGTAATGTTTGGTTTGCATGCCGTTGCTTAGTATCACATCTGTTATTCAAGGCCAGGACCACCTAGACTCTAAACAACCTGAGGTGTTTGGGGGACTCTCAGAGGCCAGGGGTGGCAAGACTCAGAATTATTTCAAGGTCACCTAAACTCTTCGACATTTTGTCTGTGGGAGAATGACTTGACTTCTGTCTTTCTTTCCATCCTGGATGGATGTTATAAAATCATAGAACAAAAGAATTTTGGAGCTAGAATGTGGGGGGAGGTCTTAGTAATCTAGCCCAGCCCCTTTGTTTTGGGAGAAGAGGAATCAGGTTAAAAGGGCTCACCAAAAGATGACAGTGGGACTACGGTTAATGCTTATAAGTTTCTTAAAAGCAAGGTTGCAGAGTTTTTAGATTTCCATATTTTTCAGATGGAACTCATTCCCATGGCCCCGGCCATCATCTAAATGTTGAAAGCTGCCAATCTATCTAGGCGAGAGCTGTATGTGAACATCCAGGCCCAAGAGCCTTCTGCCGACTGGTCTCTCCTCTGAGATTCACCCAGGCCCTAGAGCCTGTTCCTCCGCTTTATCTCAGTGAAGCCAGTCCCCTTGGGTTAGCCTTGCTAGCTGCCCCTCTTCTCCCTTACAACCCAGTCAGGCCACAAGGCCTCCGAGTCCTGCTTCATCAGGACCTGGTGGACCCAGCCATTTGTTCTCCCGCTGCCCCCCCCACAACCGCCCTAGTCCAAGCCTAGGCCCCTGCAGCGGCCTCCTGTTTGCTCTCCCTCCCTTCAGCCTGCCCTTTTCTAGTCATTCGTCTGACTGCAGCAGAGTAACATTTCTAAAACACAGCTCTGATTGTGTATCCTTACACTTAAAGAACACATTGGTGGTTCCTTGAGGCCCTCGGGACCAAATTTAGTCTCCCTTAACAGGGCTTTTGAGGTTTTTGAACTGATCCCTGCGTACCTTGCCAGCGTCATGTATCACCACTCCCTAATCCTCTCAAAAAGTTTTTTTCGTAGCTAATTCCTATTTTTACTTCAGCTCTCTGTGTAGATGTTCCTTCAGATGGGAAGCTTTCCAGGACTCTGTCCTAAAATCTGAATTCCTTCCCTCCCATTTATTTACCCTGTACTTCCCTCATGGTAGCTTCTGACACCCAAACGGTAAGAGCCTGTTTACTTGCCTGTGTCCCTCAGTGAACTCTGAGTTTTGGGATTCATATTTACAGTTGCAGACCTAAGACCTAGCCTAGCCCATAGTAGCTACTTCATGTGTTTTAAGTGGGGTCAATATTTTGAACAAATGAAAAATTTTTTTAAAGTTGAAATTTATGTAGATCTGGAGAAGCTGTATCTTCAGTATTACCAAGGTAAAGCCCCCAGGTAAGCTACCCCCAGCCCCACCCCCAGTGATGTTAAGGGTAGGAAGGACAGGAACAGTTGAGTATCCTTTTCTCCAGGGCTCTTCCCCTTTGGGTCAGTCCTAAGCTCTTTATCTTTCCTGGGCTCCCCACTGAGGAGATATGTTCTGAGGGAGACAGTGAGATGGATTCTACTTTATTTCTCACTCAGGCCATGGAGAGTAAGCTGCTTGTTGGGGGAAAAAATATAGTGGATCATACAAATGAACAGCAGAAAATCCTGGAGCAGAAGCGGCAGGAAATTGCAGAGCAGGTAACCTTTCATTCTTTTTTGGGGATAGTGGGGTGGGGTAAGGTGTTTTAATGCTACAGAGACGTATCTCTCAAAGTAGACTCCACTAAAAGGGAATGAAAATGAGGTGTGTTGGCCCCGTGCTAGCTGGAGACTTAATTTGAAGCACTGAGCCCTGCGTTCTCCTATAGACAATCTCTAGGGCAAACTGATGAATTTTCTGGTGTTGCTCAGAAACGTCGAGAAAGAGAAATCCAGCAACAGATGGAAAGTCGAGATGAAGAGACCTTGGAACTTAAAGAGACCTACAGCTCATTGCAGCAAGAGGTGGACATTAAGACCAAAAAACTCAAAAAGGTATAAAAGAAACAAAGCCAGTCAGAGGTCCTTGTGACTGGGGGGAAAGGGAGAACTCTGTTCTCTGGATGGACGCCCCCCTCACCTGCCTCTCCCCTCGGTTCCAGCTCTTCTCCAAGCTTCAGGCAGTGAAGGCTGAGATCCACGACCTTCAAGAAGAACATATCAAGGAGCGCCAAGAGCTAGAGCAGACTCAGAATGAGCTTACTAGGGAATTGAAACTCAAGTAAGTGCTGGGCCTGCCACAATGTCCCCAGGCTTCCTGCTGGGTCAGTGGTCTTGCTTGTTAAGTAAGAAACACCCCTTGTCTGTAGTCTCTCTCAGGCTCATCTTTTGCCACCTATTTGTATTTTTTTTTTTATCCCTGAGAAAGTCACTTTCTTTCTCTGGGTCTCAACTATTAAATGAATGACTTCACCTGATGGCCATTCCCTTTTCATTCCACCTAAGTTTTTAAAGGCTCTGACCCCACCTATATCTATTGATAAGAGAATTCTTTTTTTAACTTTCTTTTTTTTTCTTTTCGTTTTTTCTTTTGTAGGAGGTACCAGGGATTGAACCCGGGACCCTGTCTATGGGAAGCAGGTGCTCAAACCACTGAGCTACACCTGGTCCCCACTTGCCTTTTTTTGTGGAAATTTTCTGAATGGTATAATGAATGTCCATATACCCATCACCTAGATTCAGTAACAAGATTTTGTCACCTGTCTTTTATAAAAATATTGTAAAGCAAATTTCAGACCTCTATCTCATGCCTATATAATTAGTAGTTATATGACCACAATACTATTTCTTAAAAGCTTTATTGAGATATAATTCACATATTATACAATACACCCATTTAAAGTGTACAATTCAGTGTTTTTAAAATACTTTCACAGGGTTATATAACCATCACCACAATCAAATTTTAGAATGTTTTTGTGCCCCCCAAAAGAAACCCTTTACCCATTAGCAATCACTCTTCAGTCCCTCTGCCCCCCAGGTCCTAAGCAACCACTAATCTTTTTTCTGTTTCTATAAATTTGCCTCTTCTAGATATTTCATATAAATAGATATCATACAATATGTGGTCTTTTGTGACTGGTTTCTTTCACATAGCATGATGTTTTCAAGGGTCATCCATGTTGTAGCATGTGTCAGTACTTCATTCCTTTTTATGCCTGAATAATATTCCATTATCTGAATATGCCACATTTTATTTATCCATTCTTCAGTTGATGGACATTTGGGTTGTTTCCAGCTTTGACCTATTATGAATAATGCTGCTGTGAACATTCAGGTACAAGTTTTTGCATGGACATAAGTTTTCAATTCTTTTGGGTCTTCTAAGACCCAAAAGTTTCAAGTGTTACATTAGGTCCTTGATTCATTTTGTGTATGCTGTGAGATAGGGGTCCAACTTCATTCTTTTGCATGTGGATATCTGGTTGTCCCAGCACCATTTGTTAAAAAGGTTATTCCTTCCACATTCCATCTGTCTTGGCTTGTTGAAAATCCAGTTGACCATAAATGTAAAGATTTATGCATCCTGAATACTGTTCCATTGGTCTATTTGTCTATCCTTATGCCAATATCATACTATTCTGTAGCTTTGTAATAAGATTTGAAATGTGAGTTTTTAAAAACTCTCTTCTTTTTCAAGCTTGTTTTGGGTTTTTGAGGTCCCTTGTATGGCCATACATATTTCTAGATCAACTTGTAAGTTTCTGCAAAGAAGCCAGCTGGGATTTTGATAGGGATTGTGTTGACTCTGTAGATCAATATGGGAAGTATTGTCATTGTATTAGTCAGCCAAAGGGGTGCTGATGCAAAATACCAGAAATCTGTTGGTCTTTATAAAGGGTATTTATTTGGGGTAGAAGCTTACAGTTACCAGGCTATAAAGCTTAAGTTTCTTCCTTCACCAAAGTCTTTTGTTACGTGTTGGAGCAAGACAGCTGCCGACATTTGCCAGGGTTGAGGCTTCTTGGGTTCCTCTCTTCCCAGGGCTCCGTTTCTGTCTGGGCTCAGCTCCTCTGGTTCCTCCAAAGGGTCAGCTGTAAACTATCAGGCAAATGGCTCTTCTCTTCCTGGGGCCTTCTCTCTTTCCTCACGACCAAGCTCTTCTGTGTGCTTGCTTCCCCGGGCTCCAGCATTAAAACTCAGCTTCAGAACTCCAACTCAAAATACCCCAACTCTGTCCTTTGCCATGTCTTTTATCTTTGAGACCCCACCCACCAAGGGGCATGGCTCAATACCCTACTGATGTGGCCCAATCAAATCCCTAATCATAATTTAATGAACAGACCAGTTTACAAGCATAATCCAATGTCTATTTTTGGAATTCATAACTATATCAAACTGCCAAACTGCTACAGTCATCTAAACAATATTAAATCATCTGATCCATGAACATGGAATATCATTCCATATATTTAGGTCTTTAATTCTTTTTAACGGTGTTTTGTGGTTTTCAGTGTACAAATCTTGTACTTCTTTTGTTAAATTTATCTTTAACAAAAAGTTCTTTTTTATGCTATTGTAAATGAAATTTTTAATATAGTTTTCAGAATGTTTATTGCTAGAATATAGAGATACAATTGATTTTTGTTACACTATGCTACTTTTATACCTAACAAAATTAATATTAAATTTCTTGATGTTACCTAGTTCTCAATCCATATTCAGATTTCCTTGGCTTGTCCAGATTAAGATTTAAATAAGGACCACATATTGCATTTGGTTATTATGTATCTTAAATTAATTTTAATCTAGAGCAATCCCTTCTTCCTTTTAAAAAACTTTCCATCGTTTACTTGTTGAATAAACTGGGTCAGACTGCCTGTAGAAATGTCCTGCATTCTGGATTTTCAGTCTCCTTCCTCATGGTATCATTTAATTTGTGTATCCATCCTTCTTATTCCCCTTCAACTGAAAGCTAGCTCCAAAGAACTGAGCAACTGAGGAGTTTTAAAAAAGTAGTGATGCCTGGGCCCTACCCCAGAAGTCTGATTTAATCTGTCTAGCCTATGGTCCTCAAACTTTAGCAAGCATCAGAGTCACCTGGAGATCTTGTTAAAATAGATTTCTGGGCCCCAATCAGATTCAGATCTGTGAGTCTGATTCAGTAAATCTGGGTTGGGACCCAAGAATTTGCATTTCTCACAAGTTCCAGGTATTGCTGCTACTGGTTTGGTGAACACATTTTGAGAACCATTGGTCTTGCTTGGAGCATGGGCAAGATAGTTTCCATAACTCTAAAGGTGATGTTAAAGTGTAGCCTGACTTGAGAACCGCTGAGCTAAGGGTTCCAATCAACAATTATATTTGTCTGGATCCATTATTTCATTAGGGGTTGCAAGGTGGTATTTGTCTGTGTCAGTCCTTTTGCATTATAAGCTGGAATTTCCATTTAAAGAAATTTCAAAAGGAATTCTTTTTAATGATCAAATTTCAAATTTGGAAACCCTTAAAATGAAATGTGTGTGTGAGTCCTCTATCTCGGTGAGTTTACCTTACACCGAAAAAAGAGATCAGAACAAAATATGCCAAAATGTCAATAATTGTTATCTCTGGATAGTGAAATTGTGGATAAATGCATTTTTCACATTTTCTAAAATGAGTAAAGAGGCCCTTCTTTTTCTTTTTAAACCTTTTAAATTGAAACAATATACAGAGAGAAAAATGCACATATTGAAAGGGTTTAGTTTAATTGATTTTCACAAATCAAACACATATCTTCAACCAGCACCCAGATCATGAAACAGAATATTTCCTGCAACCCAGAAGCCTCCCTTGTGTGCCCCTTCCAGTCCTTAATCACCTTTCACTATCCTGACTTCAGTCCTCTGGAGGTGCCTAATAAGTTCTCTTCCCATTTGCTCCGATGCCCATTTTTCCATGCCATTGGTCTGGGAAGCTGCTTGGCAGAGGCTTTGTACTGCCAGTTCATATGAAAATGTCATGACTATTCCTGGGGTGCTCTCACAAAATCCTTCTTAAACAACTCTTTATAAACAGGCCCTAATTCTTCTACACTTTTGAACTTGAACCCATTCCAGGAGGTCGGAAAGCAGTGAACTGTAAAATAAGTAAATAGGCCCTTTATAATCAGAAAAACAACAACAACAAAGACTTGTTATGAAAAATAATTTCTTAAATGTCAAACAAAAGAAAGAGAAAATTTTATCTTCCCCAAATATTTTTTCCCTAAGAAAGCCATTTTCATTCTTATATCTTTTATTGATGTCTTTTGGGTAAACAGTCAGCCAACCTGTTTCTCATAAGCAGTACCCTACACCTCTGTTGTACTTTGAGTCTCTCTTATGCTGACACCCCTTTGGCATTGTTGCGTACTGAGATTTTGAAAATGTGAAGGCAGAGATGTGTCGTCACTGTGCAGAGATGCAGCCAAGTGGGTTCCAGTTTCAGCATTTGCTGTGTTCCCAAGACACTCCTCAGGTGGCGACTCTTCTCAGGAATGGTCTTCATCCTCAGTGCTCTAAGGGCTGAAATCCCTTTGGTCCTGGTTTTTGTCCTGGTGGAGTAGAATGTGAAGTTTTCCAGCTTGGGCATCAATCCCTGGGGTCGGAGGAGGACAGTGTACATTCTCATGGCCTGGGTTAGCAGTACCAGTGGCCCTCCAGAAGATACTTGGATTAGCAAACATCATTCCAGTATAGGTCAGGCATCACCTTCCTTTTCATCCTTTCACATCCTCAAGCTGCTGCTTCCTGGGCAGAAGTGACCTCTCTATATTCCCAGGGCAGACCATTGTCAGCACCTGTCATACCTGAGTGCTGCTTTTTCCCCTTTGTCATTCCTTTCTGTACCTTAGGTCTTTTTGTGACGTGAGGCCCATGGTATCTGCTCAGTAAATGTTTTCTGGGTCATTTGACTCTTATCTAATTACTTATTACATGTGGGACCAGATAGCCAATACTGACTAGTTAAGCCTCATTCTCCATTGGTATTCACCCATGTTTGTGTGCTCTTACAGGCATCTTATTATAGAAAACTTTATCCCTCTGGAAGAAAAAAGTAAAATTATGAACAGATCCTTCTTTGATGAAGAGGAGGATCATTGGAAACTACATCCTATAACCAGGCTGGAGTAAGTCACAATTGACATTAAGTAGAAAGGTGGTAGGTGGGATGGAATGAAAGAATGTTGGTAAGCTGGACTTGGCCAGAGGGGTCTGGTAAGAACACCATTCCTTTAAACTTGGAATCATTTGCATTTCTGACACTATGCCTCATATATATGAGGTAAAAGTCTGGGGATGGGCATGGTATTGGGAATTGAGACTTTTTGCCACCAATGAACTAACGACCTTTCCCAAATTCCTGCCTTGCACCTTCCCCAGCTGTCAAATTAAGGGTGTTAGGCCAAATGAGGGGCAGTAGCTAGATGTTATTTTGTATGTCAGTTCCAGTCTGACATAATGTGTTGAGAAGGATTCTCAGTTGTCGTGCTGGAAAGATGGGAGATATCTGCCAAGGATGCAGGGGTGGAGGTGTTGACAGCCACACTTCATGTCTGCCATCTAAGAACTGGATGATGACTAAAATGCCTTCCAGCTTAAAAGAGGCGTGGCACTCACATTGGAATCAGAAAGCAATTCAAGCAGAAAATAGAAGTAGCTCCTGCCTTATTTTCATGTCAGCCCTCAGTCCAGGGAATTGCCTACTTTTGGTTCTGTTTGAAGCAGGCTCAGGGTCTTCCAAGTGCTGGTTCAACAGGACCATTCCTGGGGCTATGGGACACAAGGCAGCCAGGGCTTTAACCACTACAGTCCATTTTCAGGAATCAGCAGATGATGAAGAGGCCAGTCTCGGCTGTGGGATACAAGAGACCGTTGAGCCAGCATGCAAGAATGTCCATGATGATCCGTCCAGAGGCCCGATACAGGGTGAGGAGATTGTTCTTGGGTTTCTCTCCTTCCTATTCTGGAGGAGTTTGGATTTGTATGAACCCTTAGGCACCTTTGTGCAAAGTCAGAGTGTTTGTACCCTGACTCTTTCCAGAGGTAGTTGATAGAACATTTCTTATAATAAAAATAATAAATAAATAAGTAAAATAGAATGTGATTTAGAAAATCAGGATTAGGGAAGGAGAAGAATACAAGCATCCTGTCCATAGTGGCCAATGAACAGTAACAGTAAGCTTCACAGTGGATCTGTGGGATGGCTGGAGAGAATATGGATGTCCAGTGACAGGAGATGGAGCTGTGTTAAAGAACTGACAGTACTTCCATTTAACGTTAATACCGTGTAGTTATTGAAGGTGACATAATTGAGCGCTGTTTAATGACCCCAATGTATTTAACAATGAAAATACCCTAAGAGTTTCCATTTACAAGCACTTTCTGTGTGCCAGGCACTGTAGTCAGCACTTCTCTGCTTCTCTAATGGAACCCGCCCACCTACTCTGTGCAGTCGGAGCCCTTGCTTAAAGGTCAGGTTGCTGGTTAGTGGAGGAACCAGGAGACACAGTATATTGTTAAGTGGAAGAAGCAAGTTATAAAAGAATTTGTACTAGATGTATATATATGAATTAAAAAATCTGGTGCAGGGGAGTGGATATAGCTCAGTGGATGACCACCTGCTTCTCATGTGTGAGGTCCTGGGTTCAATCCCTGGTACGTCTTAAAAAAAAAAATATCTGGTGCAAAATATATCAAAGTGAACTTGAACTGATTATCTCTGGTTGATGGAAGTACACTCAATTTAAATTGTCCTCTTTTGGCTTATCTGTATTTTATAACTATCAATGAGGAATGCGTTTTCTTTTCATAATGAAAGATTATCACTTTAAATGTTGATAATGTTTTTGAGTCTCCCTTGGCAGCGAGAGCGAAAAAAAAAAAAGATCAAGATTAGTTAGTTCTTCAAGTGCTGTTCTTTCTGACATTAAGTTATGTAAAATAGAGAATGCAAAAGAAAAAAAGATTTATTTTTGTAGGGGGGCTTTATATAGTGGAAGATGAGTAGTATATCAGACAGAATCCTCAGTACCATTTTTCTTGCAGTTTTGGATGGTGCATATCTTGTTAGTTATTATATGTCTGAAGCCAAAAACAGGATTTTAAAGCCCACAAATCAGATATGTGGGCTTTGAGGGGGCTACCCTAGTCCAAAGGTAGAATTTAATGCAGTGGCTCTCTAATGTTTTTGTCATTAGACCCACTTTATCAAGGGAAACTTTATGCAGTATCCTAGTATATAAAATAGATCAATGGAGCCACTCCCTCTCCCACCTTTTCCATGCAGTGGCCCTTCCTGCCCCCTTGGAGCCCTGGGGCTTGACCTCCACGGCCTGGGAGTAGTTGGAGGAGAAGATGGGCATGTCTGACCATGGGTGTTCTTCCCTCTACTCACTTGTCTGTTGTAGGAACTAGGAACTGATCAATTTACAAGGCTAAGCATGAGGCGGGTGCCCAGTCTGATTTTTTAGATGTGGTTTCAAGCACATACATTGCTGTGTGCACCCTCCTCATACACACACCATGTCTGCCTCCCTTCTCCTCTGCAACTGGAATGTTCGAGAAAGCTGCTGTAGGTGGTGAAATTATTGGCGATTGCCATTTTTTCTTCTTTATGCCTTTCTGTATTTTCACATTGTCTGCAGTAAATGAGTTTTAATTAGTTCATCATTTCTCCCTGATTATTTCCCTAAGGATATAATACATATTCATTATTTTTAAAGAGTGGAAAATCTAGAATAGCATAGAGAAGAAAATAAAAATCATTGGTAATCCTGCCAGGAAAACAATAATAAAACTGCATCACTTCTTCAAGATAGGCTTTTGGTAGGCTCTGAATAGCCAGCATTTTGCAATTCTCTTCTCGGAGGGGGTATAGCTTGTATTTTCTGTGTCTGAGTCGAAGTCAACATAGATGATTCTGACTGTGCTTCTGCAGGCAGAAAACATCGTGCTGTTAGAGCTGGACATGCCCAACCGGACCACCAGAGATTATGAGGGCCCGGCCATAGCTCCCAAAGTCCAGGCCGCATTGGATGCGGCCCTGCAGGATGAAGATGAGATACAGGTGGATGCATCATCCTTTGAAAGCACTGCAAATAAGAAATCCAAGGCCAGGTGAGTGGCATTTATGACCTATGTTTGAACAGACCAAGTTGGAGGGTGTCAAGAGT
>JAQZBX010057252.1:0-18009 GCA_029593785.1 Cabassous unicinctus
AGCACGTTGGGCCATGTGATGCTCTCTCCAGTCTGGGTCCTCTGCAGTGGTTCCAGTACTCCACCCCAGCCATCACCCTCGAGAGCCCGGACATCAAGTACCCACTGCGGCTAATTGACAAGGTCATCAGCCATGACACCTGGTGGTTCCACTTTGCCTTGCCATCACTCAGCATATCCTGAGCCTCCCCATCGGCCAGCACATCTACCTCTTGGTTCAAATCAGTGGCCATCCAGTCATCCAGTCCTACATGCCCATCTCTAGGGATGATGACAAGGGCTTCGAGCACCTGGTCATTAAGGTTTCCTGCTGGAGGAAAGGTGTCCCAGTACCTAGGGAGCATGAATATTGGAGACATCATTGAATGCCAGGGTCCGAGGAGGCTGCTGGTCTACCAGGCGCAAAGGAAATTTTGCCATCCATCCAGACAAGTCCAGCCCCATCTTCAAGATGGTGAAGTCTTTTAGCATGATGGTGGGAGGAGCAGGCAAAACCCCCATGCTGCAGATGATCTGTGCCATCACGAAGGACCTAATTGACCACACCATGTGTCTGCTGTTCTTCACCAACTGGACCAAAAAGTACATCCTTCTGTGGCCTGAACTGGAGGAATTGAGGATTGAGCCTTCAAGCTCTGGAACACGGTAGATGAAGCCCCTGACACCTGGGACCACAGCCAGGGCTTTGTGAATGAGGAGATGACCTGGAACCACCTTCTGCCCCTGGAGAAGGAGCCACTGGTGCTGATGTGCAGCCTCCGGCCTATGATCCAATAACCCTGCCTGCCCAACCTCGACCACATGGGTCATCCCAAGGAGTACTGCTTTGCCTTCTGGAGAGCCAGGCACTGGCCACCTGCCTGTCCACACACTCAGAGCATCTTCCACACCCTCTCCCCCTTGTTCCTTAACTTCCCCTCCCCAAGATCTGCCTGCAGGACTGAGCTCACAACTGAGGGGCCCTCCTGGGAGTAGGATTCTGGTCTCAGTGGGCCACAGTTGGCCACCTTCAGGTCAGTTCTGGTCTGGCCTTTACCAGAGATGCCCAGCTCTCTCCTGTCCTTGTGACCATCACTGTATCCACTCTACAGGGCCCATGACCGTCCCCACTCCATCCCCAGCAATGGGCCACCATCTGGAGACAAACATAAACATGGCTACCTCAGCTACTGACCTGCTGACTCTTGCTGCCACCCCTCACTGCCATCCTCAGGGCTCCAGGGGACCAGGGCCACACCAGACCACTGCCGAGTCATGACAGTTAGGTATGTTCATTACTCCTTTCACCTGTAGCCTCACAACCCCAACCTTGAAGAAAAATCACTCTGAAATTTGCAATAGATTTGGCCTGTGAATAATTCAGCATGGCTCCAGACTCAGGGGAAGTATTTGGTTTCTGATGCCTCTTAACCTAGAGGAGACAGTAGACAGCATGCCACAGGGAAGCATCTGCTTAGATTTGAGTGAATGGATAGGAAGAATAGGGGAGGGAAGGAAGGATATTAAGAAGGAAGAAAAGGAGGGAGAGAAGGGAGGAAGGAGAGCTAGACACAGAATAAATTTCCTCCTTCAAGCCAACGTAGGGCTTGAGCTCATGCTGGGTAACAGGCTCTGGGGAAAGACCGTGGTCAGGTTGTGGGAGCTGCTGGGGGTGACGGGCCACCCCACTCCAGGGCAGCTGCAGGAATGTAGCAGCTGAGTATGGAGCTCACCCAGCCACACCACGGAATCGTGAGCCAGAACCAGTGTTCAAGGCCTTCCCACCTCAGCCCCATTTCTGCTTAGCCCTTTTCAAGTCTAGAAGAGGTAGAAGGAAAGAGATAGGGACCTGGACCAAAAAGCCTGAATTTCAGCCCTAGCTCCACCTTTCTTGGCAGGTCCCTGCACCCTCCAATCCTGTCCCATTGTAGGCCAGGCAAATGCAAACTGTTTAGTACCGAAGCTTTTGTGCCCTGGTGGCCCAGGATGCCCTGTGTAAGGGACTCCTTAACCTAGGCTAGGAGCTTACCTCAGTAGCCTATTTTTCTTTCTTCCTGAATCCCAAACCTACTTAACACTCCCACAAAGAGGAAAAGTGGGTCCAAGGAAAAGCATGTCAAGGAAAAGTAAGCAAGAATATCTGTCCAAGGTTCAGGCAGAGCAGATCCCATCCACGCACATCACGCTCACTCGGGGAGTGAAGTCCCAGTACATGGAAGAGGAGCCCATGGAGGCATCCCTGCCCCCCCCCCATAAAGTAGGCTGGAGTGTTACCCCTTCCCCAGTCACTCAAACAGCTCACCCCTGGCCTCATCCTATTCCCTAGAGATGCAGGAAGGAGAGCAGGGTTCGGCAGAGTGGATTGCAAGCTTCTCTTGAGGCCAGCACTCCCTGACCTCTGTTTTCTCACTTTAATAATGGCAACTGTGAAAGCACCAACCCTGCTAACTCATGGGGTGACCAGGGGTAAGTTGAGGCAATGGAGAGCAAAGGAACTTCACGGTATTGGTTAGCACTATTGGGCCACCAGCCCTGTTTCAGTACACCCTCGCTGGACTGGAGATGGGTCATTGATCATGGCCTGGAGGGGCACACAAGGGATGAAATATAGCCTGTGCCAGCAAGCTGTTTAAATGCTGCTTGAGAACAAAATACACTTGTGTGACCCCCTGAAGGAACAATGTGTGATGGTAGACAGTCACACACTGGCTCGCTGCTGTGGACAGGAGCATGTGGTTAGCATGGCTGTTTTAGAAAGAGTTGTGCAGCCTCCTCCAATCAGACACCTGGCACCCTCCACATCTTGGTGAGGTCACCTGGACTCCCAGCTGGTCCTTGACTCTGCAGTTCCAAAAACGCTTTCAGAGAATGATCTACCCTGGGAAGAGGTTAACACCAGCCAGTCCCCGAGCCCAGAATGCCAACACATTGGGGGTTTTTTTTTTGTTGTTGTTGTTTTTTAGGAGGAACTGGGGAGTGAACCCAGGACCTTGTACATGGAAAGCAGGCACTCAACCACTGAGCTACATCCCTTCCCCAATGACAGCTGGTTTTTTCGTTTGTTTGTTTTGTTCTTAGGAGGTACAGGGGATCAAACCTGGGACCTCATGCATGGGAAGGAGGCGCTCAACTACTTGAGTTACATCTGCTCCCCCAACACATTCTTTACAATGGAAGACCGATCCCCTGCATTTGCACAGAGCATGTGCCCTTCTGAGATGGCAAAAATTCTTGAAAGGGACAGAGACCAGAAGGTTTCTGGATAAAAGGAATAATACCAGAGGGTGCTGGTGAGCTTCGCAGGGTGTAGTCTAGGGCTCCACCACGGCTGCGTGGTGATCGCCTGCCATACCATTCTCCAGCCTTGGGGACCCTGAGTCCTCACGTGGATTGGAACAGTCACTCTCCAAACAGTCCCTCGCCTCTTTCCTTTTTCTGTCCTCCACGAACTGTTCTGTCAAGAAAACAATTCAGTGAGTTGGATCGAAGTTTATTCAGTGCTGCTCATGCCTTGGACATTGGCCTCTTTAATAAGACTTCCAAGCAAACCAACTCTCCAAAAACCACCCCCACCTCCACCCCAGGCTTCCAGCCCTAAGGAGCAGCATTTCCTTCCGTGAGTGACTGGGCTGCGGTCACTGTCCCAAGGACCAACTTTATTCTTCAGGAGAGACTACACTCCCGACACCCAGGGAGCTTTCCAGCAAACCATCTCTGGACCCTGATTCTCAACATTTTTTAACCTGTAACCCATCCACAGAGATTCCATCAAGTTTTACTACCTGTAGTTTAAATGACAAAAACACTGGTTATTGCAATTGTTTTTAAATACATTAGAATACTGAACATATTTTTCAAGCTCTGCTGACACCCACCCCCTCGCAGAGGAGTTCCCTCCCACCCCACCTTGTCGTGAATCACTGTTTGGGGTGACCTCTGCAGATGGACACCCCCAGCCGTCCTGCAGCGCATTAGCTCCCCCAGCCCGAGTACAGGCTCTGTGCTAATACCCCCCAGCCTGGTTGTGGGCGGACGGGTGTGGGGAGAGGCACAGATTCGGAAGAAAGAACCAACACAGGACTCGGCAGCAAAACAGTGATTTTCTTTCTCTGTTTTTGAGTTCCGAGGGTGGGTCTGTGGTTGAGGAGGGGCGCCTCATGAATATGGGAAGACCTATACAGCTACAGAAGGAAAGACAATTTTGAGGCACAGCTGGACCCTCGCAGGGCGCCTGCCGGGCTCCGGGAGAAGAGGAGAGGGGGTGCGAGGACGCCACCCAGCCTCTCAAGGACTCCGCCTCTACGGTCTAAACAAAGAGCGGCTTTTTCCGGCCCAGATTTCTCCAGGACTCTTCTCCCTCACTCACTTGACTCGTGTCCCTTCCCAGCGTTAGGGGGGCAGGCGGAGTGTCCCTGAGAGCTTTCTCATGATTAATTATCCTGTGAGGCCCCTGAGGCTTCGTCTCTGCTTGGAGGGAGAAAACGTCTTCTGAGCAACCCCAAGGGGGTGTGATTCTTGTGGGAATGAGGCTGTTTTCCTGTGGGTTGTTTTCCTGGGGACCCTGACAAAGCCTTGTGCCCTGGCCTGGGGTGCTGGGAGCTGGGAAGCCTGACGCCTTTTGGCCAGGGTTGTCCTCAGGCAGCAGCCATGGTGCCTCCAAGGACAGTGGGGGGAAGGCTGCCAAGCAGGGGACTGCGAAGAGGGGCCTCCTCAGGAATGCCCCTCCTGGAGTGGATCAAAACCCCAAGGTGGAGAAGAAAACCTCCGTGAGTTTGCCCTCACCCTGCAAACTGGCAATCAGAGGATGATCAAAGTAAGACCTTTTAGCTCTGATCTCAGATTTTTATGCTTATGAAAAACAGTCACGCATTTGACAGCATGGAGAAACTCTCCACCACAATTTAATAATCTCAGGGGAAAGGGTAAGAAATGCGACCGTCTCAGCAGATTAGCAGTGATGAGATCTGGGAATGTATGGTGTGTGCTCTAGTTATCCAGCTCCCTTTTGTTGCTCTTTGGAAAGCTGGTTTGGGACTGATCTGCCTTGTTATTTTCTTCAGGCTCCTTCTCTTATTGGAGTCACCATAGCTTAGACCTTCACCCTGTCTCTTCTCTTACTCCTGTGCTGATTTTATCTGGTCCTGTTGCTTTATTTAAAAAAAAACAAAACAATTTATTGAAGTATATCATTCATACATGAACATACATAAACTAAAAGTGTTCAGTAAACATCATGAACTTACAAAACAAATATGCATAACATTATACAGGGCTCCCACACATCACCCCCCCACACACAAACACCTTGCATTGTTGTGAAACATTTGTTAACAAATCATGAAAGAGCATCGTCAAAGTATTACTACTAACTATAGTCCGTATCTTCCCCCGATACATTTTTTAAAAGATTTATTTATTTATTTTATTCCACCACACACAACACCCCCCTCGTTGTTTTTGTGCTGCTGTCTGCTCTCTGTGTCCATTCACTGTGTGTTCTTCTGAGTCTGCTTGTCTTCCCTTTAGGCAGCACCAGGACCGATCCTGGGACCTTCCGGAGTGGGAGAGAGGCGCTCAATCTCTTGCGTCACCTCAGCTCCCTGGTCTACTGCATCTCTTATTGTCTCTCCTCTGTGTCTCTTTTTATTGTGTCATCTTGCTGTGCCAGGTTTTCCGTGCAGGCCAGCACTTTGCATGGACCAGCACTCACATGGACCAGCTTTCCGCACGGGCCAGCTTGCCTTCACCAGGAGGTCCCGGGAATCAAACCCTGGACCTCCTATATGATAAATGGGAGCCCAATCCCTTGAGCCACATCTGCTTCTCCTGGTCTTGTGGCTTTAAACACCAGCAGTATGGGATGACTCCCAAATTTATGTCTCCATCCCAGATCTCTGATACCCAATTGCCTACCTGATATTGGATAGTTACTAGACAAACTCAACATGTCCAAAACTAAAACACTTGATCTTCTTCCCTAAACCTGCTCTACTTGCAGCCTTACCCTTCTCAACTGACGGCACCTCCATCTTTCTCATCACCCCAGCCAGAATCTTGGAGCCATTTTCAATTCCTCTCTTCCTCTCACACTCCATATATTATACAATTAGTTAGGAAATTCTGTGGCTTCCACCTTTCAAATATGTACAGAATCTGATCACTTCTCACTACCACCATTCTTAGCACCCTACTTTAAGCCACAATCACCCCTCAGCGGCATTTCTGCAAGCATTTCCTAACAGGGCTTCCGGCTTCTACCCTTTCCCCTGTGGTCTGTTCCCAGCACTGTCTGTCTCCTCTGCTAGAACATAAGCTCCATGAGGGCAGGGATTTTTGTCTGTTTTGCTCACTTATGCATACAAGTACCTAGAACAGTGCCAAGTATGTAATGAACATCCTTTAAATTTTTGTCAAATGAAGGAATGACTCAGCCCTTTCAGAGGTGCAAAAGGAACCAAGAAGAGGGGTTTCTATTTATCCTGGGTCTGCTCATCTCTAAGAGGGAAACAGCCAGCCTGGGAGGGGGTGGGCAGACTGCTGAGCAGGCCTGGCAGTGGCCTCAGGCACTCAGAGGGCAAGTGCGACTCGGGAGGCTTGAGACAAGGTCATTTGGTGGTGGCCTCCTCATCTGAAGAGGCACCCACACTGGGGAGGTCTGCAATTTGTTAAAGAAGGAGCCAGAGTTCTCCAATGGAAGCAGGAAGGCTTTCTAAGCACACAGCCTCTCAAAGGCACAGGGGCGTGAACAATCCAGGAATTACAGATTTGTAAGGAGTGGGAGTGGAGGAAAGTGACAGCAAAGCGAGAGGCTAGAGGAGGTGAGGTCATGAGGACAATGAATGTCAGGCTAAGGTATCTGAACTTTATTCCGTCCACAATTTCCGTCCACAATGGGAAACCACTGAAGGCTTTAGGCAGGAAAGCAACCTCATGAGAGTTGTTTGTTAGATCACGTGGGCAGTAGCAGAAAGACGACAGGCTGGAAGCAGGGAGACCACTTGGGAGGATATTTCACAAGGTCCCTGATTACCTCACGGCAGTGTGCTTTTCATCTTGTGTATGCCCTGAGAAACGTGAGCATCTCTTAACCATAATTGCCACCCAGGCAGAGTGAGCGCCAGCCTTCTCCTGCAGCCTCAGGGAGGGAAACCCAAACTCTGGCACCACAGCGGACCTCTACCTAGCCTTCTTCTTAGTGGAAGATGGATCTGACTGGCTGGGTTTTGTTTCCCTTTGTCACTTAGTGAGAGGGACTCATCTATCAGCAAGTGTCATTCAAAACACTCCAGCCTCAGCCTTTTCCTTAAGACCCTCCCAGCAGGCTGTTGCCATGACAACCGCTGCTGGCCCAGCCTTCAGGAAGCAGCCGCTGGAGTCCAGAAAGGACGCGGCCCTGCTGCTGCCGCTGCTCCTCAACATTGTTCATCCCATGAGGCAACAGTCAGTCCTGGCAGGTTGCAGATCACACATACACACACTCACACACACACACACACACACACCTCCGCCTCTATTCGGAGTCACTCTTCCCACTCCCCCTCTGTACTGGTGGATTGTCTGGACAATTATAGAATCCCATTCTCCCCACTCCCAACAGTGATTCAACCAAGCAGTGCCCACATGACCTGAGCTGCAGGGCCGATTGGTTCCCCGGGATCAATACAGGGAACCCAGAGAAGCAGCTCTCTTTTTCCTCGAGGGTTGCCAAGCTGGAGCTACCATTGGCTTTGCTCTCTCCAGGTGTTTGCAATGGGAGAGAGGAAGTACACCACACAGAGAGAAGCAAAGACAGCAGAGCAAGAGCAAGCCAGCACCTCAGTGGCGGCGAGTCCGCTGTTCTAGGCCCTGAGTCCCTGATTCCTGTGGCTAGTACTTTGATTCAGAGTCCTTTCCAGCTCTGTAAGCCAATATGTTCTGTCATTGCAACCAGAAGGGTTCTGCCTGGCCCCTCCTCCTCCAAGTGCATTCTCCTCGGTTAGCTCCCATCCACTCTTTGTCCCCATCTGAAGAAATTACTTCTCCTCTCTGTGCCTTAATTTTTATACCTCTAAAATGGAGAGGATTGCACATTGTTCCCAACCTGTCTTCATGCTAGGAACTGTTAGGGGAGCACGAGGAGCCAGCAGTAATATATCCCAGGATTCAGGAAATGAGAAGTGGTTCAAGCTGAAGAGAGGCAGGGAGTCAGAGGGGAACCAGCACGCGAAGCTGGCCTGAAGAGCGGGAGACGAAGCCGTGGGCTGCAGGACCCTGCGTATGGGCTCCTCCTGGCACTCCTAGCCAGGCCAGGACGCTGCCAAGGAAAAATGCATTCAGCTGCCACAGAGAGTGAGAAGGTCGCCACGGCCCTCAGAGTTCCTGCCCTTCCACAGGGCTTTCCAGCCGTGTTAGGCCTCAGTTTCTCAGCCCTGATTTACAGGCCTTTATTTAAACCCCAAAGGGACAGGCTCTGCTAGGACATCGGTGAGATTGTGTGTGTATATGTATGTGCACGGCATGAGTACACATGTGTGCACACCCCCGAAAGGGCTGGGGTGGAGGAAAAGGCTTTCAAATGAGTGGCTTTAAAATGTCATCTGGTGTAGTGAGCAGGAGAAGGACCATCATTCATTCGTTCATTCGTGTAGCCATGGTCCCCTCCTCAGTGCAGACATGGTGCCCTCATCGTTAACATAACGTAATGTTTATAAACAGCTTTACAATTCACAAAAGCCTCCTCATACTTCAATTCTCTGGGTCCTCTCAGAAACCCTTTGAGGGAGGAAGAGCAGGTATGACAGCCACATTTTACAAATGAGGAATCCAAAGCTCCGAAACATTAGGTCATTTGCCCAAGTCAACAAAACTTTTCATCGGTGGAAGCCAAACTTGTCCTCAGGGCTTCTCCTTGCCTCAGCACCATTGCTCTGTTCTATATGCTGGAGGCCTGGAGCTCTGCATGCAGTCACGGCACATACTGGACTGAGCAAGAAAACCAGCTTCCCCTCTCCCCTGCCCTCCGCCACCCAGATCCCCACCCTCAGCAGGCAGAGGTGGAGGCGACAGGGCTGAGGAGGCTTGAGGGGCACACCTTACCAATCTCTTCTGCTCCAACATATCCCAACGCAGAGAATCATGGCTTAGGATAAGCAACTCAGGCTCCAGAATTGGTCTTTTAAAACCTGAGTACTGGGAAGTGGCTGTGGCTCAATCGATAGGGCTCCCGTTTACCATATGGGAGGCCCCGGGTTTGATTCCCGGGGCCTCCTGGTGAAGGCAAGCCAGCCCGCGCGTCGCGGTGAGCTGATGCAGCAGGGCGACCCAACAGGGGGAGACAAGCAGACACAGAAAAACACACAGCAAATGGACACAGCGAGCACAAGCAGCAGGGGAGCATAAATAAATTTTAAAAATCTTAAAAAAAAACAAACAAAAAACCTGAGTACTCATGTGACTAATAGTCTGAGTCACGAACATCTTCCTATTCAATGGTGTCTCTTATTTTAGGGACTGCGTCCTCTGAGAGTCTGTAGCAGGACAAACAGACTGGTGTTTTGTTTCCTTTTCTTTAGGCAGACCCTGGGATGCTGGGACTCTCCCCATCTCCACAGCGCTGCTTACCGTGTGCGGCACAGACCCTGGCCGCTCAACAGCAGCCATATTCCTCTCTTCTTCCTGGGTGCTCAGCCAGACTACATTTCCCAGAATCCCCTTCAGGTTGGTTCGACCTTGTGACTGAGTTCCAGCCAATGAAGTGCAAACAGGACTCTGGGCCTATTCTAAGCACAAAGGAAAGGATAAATCCTTATGGCTGGCTGGAGTCTATGACCCCAGGGTGTGGCAGTTTGGCGTTGTTTATGAATTCCAAAAATAGATATTGGATTATGTTTGTGAACTGGTCTGGGCGTATTAGATTGTATTGGATTCAGAGGTTTCACTTTTACTTGATTGAGTTGTGATTAGGACTTTGATTGGGCCATGTCAGTGGGACATTGAGTCCCTGCCCCCTTTGTGGGCAGAGACTTACAGAGAAACTGCACCACAGAGGAAGGAGGTTGGAGTTTTGAGCTGGTACCTGGGACGTAAGCACACAGAGGAGCAGAGCAGCTGAGCCCAGAGAGAATCGAGCCCCAGGGAGAGAGACAGAGCCAGTCACCTGATAGTCTACTGCTGGCCTTGTGGAGAGAGCAGGGTAGCTGAGCCTGGAGAGAAACAAGCCCCAGGAAGAGAGGAACCCAGGAAGCCTGAACCCTCGCAGACGTCGGCAGCCATCTTGCTCCAACACGTGGTGACAGACTTTGGTGAGGGAGGTAACTTACACTTTATGGCCTGGTAACTGTAAGTGTCTACCCCAAATAAATACCCTTTATAAAAGCCAACAGATTTCTGGTATTTTGCATCAGCACCCCTTTGGCTGACTAATACATAGGGCAACCTTGGAAGCCTCAGATTGATCATGACAAAGTGTCATAAGGTCCCTTAATGATGTGTAAAGGACTCTGTACAGTCAACCTATTTGCCTATCTAGTACTGTTACCCGAGCAAGAAAAAACTTACTGTCTTTGAGCCATTATAGATTTGGAGTTTTATTTTGGTACAGCAGATAACATCACCCTACTGAATAAACAGTGGCCCACCCATCTCAACATCCAGATCTCATCTGTTAGAATAGTTTGGATAAAAACTCACCTCATTCAGACCTGAAATTCCTCCCCTCAGTTACATGAGATGCAACCTGCAGTCTATCACAATGCACTGAATGTGATGGACAAATGAGGGTGGCATTGTCACCTCCTCCTCCATTTTGTGGGACTTAAAATCTCTCACATGATCACAGTGACATGACACCCTGGCATCCAGACTAAGTGAGGGTGCCAGTATCAATCCGTACATTGAAAAAAGGATAACTTAACTTATTTCTTTTTTAGGGAACAAAACAAACTCAAGAATAAGTTCGAAAAGTTTCTCTTCCCTATGATCCCAGTAAGTCACCATGTTTGCCCCTCTTGGAGACATTGAGGTTGCCACTCACAGTACCTGCCCCGGTTACCTAGCCAGGCAGGTTCCCTGCTTAAATGGCCACATGCAGGAAGCTGCCCTCAAGGAGGGCGAGGGCATGTGATTACAGAGGTGAAATGGGAGAAATATTTAGTAATGTATCAAGGTATAAGTGTTATTAATTTTGAAAAGCAATACCGATGAAAAAGTGCTGCCATTCATTACCTAGGAAGATGATATTTTTCCCAGAAAACCTATCCAGGATGAAAAGTCTTATAATTTATACCACAATTGGAGGAGCATTTTGAGACCCCTAATTTCCATATCTTAGGATTCATCCAGGCCTCCAGATTCTCACTCTTTTCTAGCCTGAGGCCCCAAAGCTTTCTGGTCATAGACCACTGATCCACTCCGCAAGTGGATCAGCCCTACAGATTTCTGTCCTGAGAGGACAGAGGGTGCTGGAAGTGGGAAGTGTGGGGAAGGGGGAAAGGAGGGAGTTAAGGGCACTCCAGCCTGGGAAACAACTTCAGGCAGTAAGAAAAGGCCTGGCTGCTTTGCAAAGTTCTTAGGATGAGAAGCTCCAACCTTCTGGTCCTGCTACGCTGGACCAGGCAGACTTCCAAAAAGGAAGAATTCTCAGGAGGTTTTCACACAGCTGAGTCAATTTTTAAAAGAATCTGTGATAGAAAAGATCTGAGTGGGGGTTCTTGGGGCCTGGAACATAGAGAACCTCAATATATGTTGCAGATAGGCAGGAAGGAAGGAAGCTCACAAGAAAAAAATATATTTTTTGAGAGGGTGCTAGAAAAAACACTGGCCTTGGACCCAAATACTTGAACTGACAATTACAAGCTTTGTGACCTTGGGCAAATCCCTAAACTTCTGTGGTTTTACATTTCTGTAAATCAAGGACAGGGATGTTGTGAAGACGTAAAATAGAAAATCGATGTGAAAGTGCCTGGTATATGATACTTTTAATAAACGATGGTAGAAGCAGAATCTTTTGCTTCATATCTTAAAGGGAAGAACAACTGGTAGATTCAACACCAATAATGCAGAACCTCTGCAGTGTCACAAAGCCCTTCCCTTTCTCTAGGAGCCTCAGCTCACTTGCCTACCAGAATTTGCTGGCCTAGCTCAGAGCATGCTGCCATCTGCTGGGAAGAAGGAAGAAGTGAACACCAAAGCATCCCTTAACACCAGGCAGTTGTGTGGGGGAAGAAAGAAGGGTAGGGACTCCTTACCCTGAGCCATGACTCTCTTGCCCCTTAGGGCAGGCAGGACCTTTCCCTTTGGCCCACAATTTGTCAAAGGAATACGGTTTCAATCAGCTTTTCTTTGTAAAAGTAAGTGATAGTTATAAACACATGACAGGTACTTGACGCCATGCAATAGAATCACAATAAATATTTGTTGAATGAAGATAGAAGTAAGTGATGCTTCTAGATGGTCTAAGACACCAGGGTGAACAGGAGAATAGACATCTTTCCATGTGATGGTTTGAAGCTGTGTGGATCCCCCCAAAAGTATGTTCTTAAAGCTACTCCATTCCTGCTGGGTTTTTTTTTTTTCTTTCATTCCTGTTGGTTTAACCTATTGTAAGTATGACTTTTTGATTAGGTTACTTCAGCTAAGGTGTGGCCAAGCGTGGGTCTTAATCCTTTAACTGGAGTCCTTTATAAGAGAATGAAATTCAGACAAAGAGAGAGAAAGTCATGGAAGCAAGAAGCTGGAAGCAACAAAACCTGGAAGAGAAGAGAGAGACCAGCAGATGCCGCCATGTGCATTGCCACGTGTCAGAGGAGTCCAGGATTGCCAGCAGCTGGTCCTCAGTGAGAAAGCATTGCCCCATGATGCCTTGATTTGGACGTTTTTCTCAGCCTCGACACGGTAAGCTTGTAAGCTAACAAATCCCCATTGTTAAAGCGAACACATTACATGGTATCTGCTTGAGCAGCTTAGCAAACTAGAACATTCCTTTACCAGGAAAGCCTTCCAATCAACTGTAATTAGTTGCAATTACCTTTTCCTTGTGGTGACAAATCATTCTCTTTCCTGTTCTGATCTCAAAACCAAATTTTTCCGTTTTCCTCCCTTCTGACCACGGCATGGCACTCAGCTCAACGCAAGGAGAACGTCCTGCCGGAGAGCTGCATCTTCTTGAGAGTGACGGTGGTGGTGGCCATGTTGCTGGGCTGGAAGTTCGCAGATCATAGAACTTCTGAACTGCAAGGGCTCCAAACAGCCATGTGAGATTGGAGACTTATCTCCTACCTAATAAACATATAGAAATATATAAAACTTTTAAAATAGTGACTTGTCAAAGAGCAAGTAAGTGGCAAAGTAGGGGGCTGGTTTTCACCATAAGCGCCTTTCCCAGCCCTCTGCAGCAGCAGGCAGTGTGTCTCCCCTCCGTGTCTTGGCAGTGGAGTCACTGTTCTGCAAGGGGAATGGTTTTCCTGGTGGTCAGTGACACTCTGGCATCCATCGGCCAAAGTTCCTACCAGGATAATGGGCAGGGTGTGTGGAGCAAGTTGCTACAGGGTGCGTTGTGTGAACATAGGCTCAGGCACAACAGAGCTTTCAGCAAATGGACACTTTATTGCTTACACAGCACAAAGGGTCCAAAGGAGCAGGAGAAGAGATCCCACTGTGGCCAGTCTCCCAGGGAGGCCAGCTGCTCAAGTCAGGGTCTGTGGATGGCAGCTCCAGACACTCACTCCACTTCGTGTCAGAGGTGCGAGACCCTGTGCTGTTTGAATATGAAATATTTATCCACCCTAGGGAGAGGGGACCCTGCCACCGGGAATTCCTGCCTTGGTAAACATCCGGGGCTGCTTGTTCCCGGTTTTCAGGTTTAAAGTCTAGTCGGGCTTTTTCATTAGATCTAACATCTTCCCCAGGTTGTGGAATGGAAACAGACTGAAACATAGTTGCACAATAGAAAAGAAAAGGAGGCAGGGGGTGGGTAAGGGCTGGGAGATGGCTCCTGAGCATGTGTCTGTGACTTCCCCTGCAGGTTGAGTCTGTTCAGCGCAGGGCCCTCTGCCCAGAGGCAGGCATCAGCTACTCCAGGGGAAGCAAGGCAGAGTGCAAAGGGGACAAGAGCCCCAAAATGCACTTTGGGCTGGTTCTGCAACTGCTTGGAGGTCTCCTGGAGCCCACGATGCCAAGCCTTCCACCCTTTTATGTATTTATTTATTTATTTATTTATTTATTTATCCCCCCCTTGCTGCTTGTGCTCGCTGTGTCTATTTGCTGTGCGTTTTTCTGTGTCTGCTTGTCTCCCTTTGTTGTGACATCTTGCTGTGTCAGCTCACCGAGCCATGCGGGCTGGCTTGCCTTCACCAGGAGGCCCCGAGAATTGAACCCGGGGCCTCCCATATGGTAAACGGGAGCCCTATCGATTAAGCCACATCCGCTTCCCAGCCTTTCACCTTTGAGCAGCCTCTAGTCACCCTATCTTCCCTGCTTGATTGTCAAGTCTCACCTGGAGGCAAAGCCAGGGTGAATGTTAGGCTGCATTTAAACATTTGGTGAGGGAAGCAGATGTGGCTCAATCGATAGGGCTCCCATTTACCATATGGGAGGCTCCGGGTTCGATTCCCGGGGCCTCCTGGTGAAGGCAAGCCAGCCTGCGCGGCTTGGTGAGCTGATGCAGCAAGACCCCCCAACAAAGGGAGACAAGCAGACACAGAAAAACACACAGCAAATGGACACAGCGAGCACAAGCAGCAAGGGGGGGGGCAATAAATAAATAAATCTTTAAAAAAATAAAATAAAATAAACATTTGGTGACATTTGTAGGTAGAGTTCTCCACAGGGAATTTAGTTTATATGGGCCCCTAATCCCTAGGATTCTTGGGCTTGGAGTGCATCCTAAACTTCCCCCGAATACATTTAACCCAGCAGGATGGAGCAGTGAGGCTCATTTCTGAATCAGCAGAGCTGGCAGCCGTAAGTGGAAGTCCAAGTTCAGGGACAGAAAGAAGAGGTGGGGTGTGTAGTCAGGAGAACTGAACCTGAACGTTTACACAGCACCCACCCACACCCACCTGGAAGTCTGAATATCTACTTTCTCCCAGTTGCTTTAGATGTCTGGGAGTGGTTCTCTTTCCAAAAGTCAAGAACAACCACTTTATCCTCTACCAAAGCCTTGCAAAGGACACCCCTTCACCCTTGCTCACCCAGGGGTGGGTGAGATAAGTCAGCATCAGTTCCCCCAGGAGTGAAAGCCACAGGATTTCGGGCACTGGGGAGCCTCTGAGGAGCTGTTGTGTGACCTGAGGGTCTAAGCAGCTTCATCCTGGCACACCACAGGAAAAGCACAAGGAAAAGCACATGGAAGGAAAAGCTCGGGCTGCTGGCCTTTCTCTGAGGGCTCCAGGGCAACTTCTTTGTCTGGTGGGTTCGCCAGTTAGACCAAACCTAACACTGCCCTGGGCTGGCTCCCTGAGACTTGAGCACGTTTCTGTTTGTCACCATTCACTGCAGGCTCCAAATGCACTAGTGATGAAGCTTTGCCTCAGGTGGCACTTGAGCACCTACAGGCTGCCCGCATCCTCTGAGCTGGCTGGAATGGGTGGGGCTGGGAGACAAGAATTTTATCCTCCAGAGACAAGATAGAGGCAGTGGATCCTTCCCAAAGGCTAGTGGCCGGGGAGGGGGTCAGAACCTGAGTGTTTTACACATCTCTTTCTCACCCATCAATACCTCATTGAGGGAAAGCATTACAACTAGGATGACCACAGAATCATCATCCCAACTGGGACACTTGTGATGGTGAAACGAGGGGCAATTAATAATAATGCTGGGACAACAGTGTAAACCAGATTGGTCCCGAGCCAACCAAACGATGATCCTCAGTAAAGAAAGTGACAAAACAGGAAGAGAATTCAACCATTACCGTTTCTCACAAATTTCTGACGCTCCCTTATTTGATTACAAAAGCATAAACCTCTCCCCATCAGAGCAGGTAAAACTGTCAACTTCCAGTGGGGGTACTGAAACTAGCAGGCCAGAAATGTAGGAATTCATGGTCTCCCCCAAGGCAGTTCCCACTGGGGGAGTCAGCTCTGTCCCTTAGGCCTGTACTCGATTAGAAGAAAATCCAGCTGAACGTCTGTTACATGAGGACAGTCAGGACCTCAGAGTGAGAACGCAGATTTTTCAGTTAATTATTACTGAGTAGCTACTCAAAGGAAGTGCAGCAGTGGGAGGCTTTCATATGTAGAAAAACGTGTGTGTGCGCTTGGACACATAGGTGTTTGCGAGTGAGGAGTGACACCAGCAGGCGACACTATAATCTACATTTGGCCTGCAGGGGGCAACATCTCTCTGGCAATGACCATGCCACGTACCTAAGGCACACTGCAGGAAAAACACTTAATTGGTCAAGTAAGGGTTTTGTGTTTTAAAAAATCAAATCAGATCAGTATATTTCCAGTAAGCAATTTTCATCCCTACACGTGTTCATATCGAAATTTAATCTTTTTCTATTTACAGTGCTAGGTACATAGTGAGGTTTTTGCTGTTGTTTTCTCCATCCCTTGACCTCCTAGGTATTCAAGGTACTGTGTTTGGAGAAGCAGACCAGCGAGCGGGGGAACAATATTTCATCTCCTCTGTTCATCAGCTTCCCCAGCGGAACCTGTACCTCATTGGAAATGAGTATGTGTATGTGTGTGTGCCAGGTTTTCTATGTGTATACATAGTGAGTTTTTTTAAACAAATACTTATTGACTAATCAGTTGGTTAAGGATAACCCAGACTTGCCTGAGGAATAGAAGGTAAAAGGGGAGATAAAGGGGGAAAGAACTAGGTGTTGGTGAATGTGCACAGAAAAGCACTTTCCTTTCTGGTTCATAGCTTGCTCGGGGGAAAAAAAAACGCATTTGAAAGTTTCTCAAAGATCTTTCCACCAAAGCAAGCTATTAATTTAATTCCTTAAAAACCCCAAAGAAACAACACAAAAGACCCAGTTATCGAGGTTTTATAAATTTTCCCTCTCATTTTAAAGTCCATCAGGCATACCTATTAGATAAACTAGCTCCAGCTTTATGCAGGTTTATACATGTTTAAAGCTTTTACATTAAGGCTCAGCCCTTTGACATGCATTATTTCCAAAGCACCCTCACCTCCACCCATCAAAGTCCACCTATCACCAAGAAGGAACTTTGGAGATTAGTTTCCCAGGTGGCCCTGAGCACAGAGCAGGGCAGCCGGGCCTGGCCTTGGTTGCCTGGCAGCAGGCAGCGAAGCTCCTCTTCCTACGGAATAGGCTGCAGGCTCCCAGGGGCTGCATCTGCCACGGGGGCTTGTGTCCGTCTCCAGACCCATCCTCCATCATCAGCACCTTTGATACACGAGTGTCCCTGAGCACCCTGATCCCAGGTAGACCCCTTTCCTGGAGAGACCCACAGACACAGGCAGCTTCAGAGGGCAGGGTGGGAAGAGGAAGAACAGGCAGACTGTTCTGTCCACAGGTGACACCCATGCCCCCAGGCCCCTGGAGGGTGGCTGTCTTCCACAAAGGCTGCAGATGGGTGTTTCAGCCTCCCCCTAATGACTCTGGGCCCACCAATGGCTACCGGCCTTGTCACAGGCCCAGGCTCCTCAGCTGCCTGGGCTCAGGGTCACTTTTCCTCACTGGGTGAGGCGGCGGCAAGGCGACTGCGCAGGGGCAGCTGAGAGACATCCGTGGTCCCAAGGACCAGTTGCTGCTGTGGCCAGAGACAGCTGCCTCCCTGCAGACCAGGAGTGTGTAATGCTGAAGGTGCCTTCCCCTCCCTGAGCTGGCTTTGTGTCCCCTGGGCTCTGAGCCCTCAGTGTCTCTGCTGGCCCCAGGTTCATGGACGGGACATGGTGGGGTGCTGAGGTTGTATGAGGGAGAGCTCACTCGGGGGCAGGGGAGTCAGACGGCAGTCCCACACCAGGGCCCCCCCTCAGGAAAGGTCCCAGGTCCTTTCTTCCCTCCTCTGGGATGTGCTGTGAGTGAGGGGCCTTGGCCAAGCGATGTCGAGTGTCAGAAGCAAAGAGAGGGCTAGGAAAC
>JAQZBX010057253.1:0-18005 GCA_029593785.1 Cabassous unicinctus
TGTCATATATGGAGTGACATGGATATTATTCAATAGAGTTGAACTACTTTTTACTTGAAATGCTTTTATTAATTCTATATGTTTGTATTCCTCTGGTGCAGATACCACTTCATACTTAACCAGTCACCTGTCCTGGTCACTCCATTCATCAAATATATACTGAGCATAAACCCCATATCAAGGACTGTACTCAGAAAGTCAAGGAATCCACATAAGGAAGCATAGAAAATTTCAGTAAATTTGACAGAAATGAAAAGGAAGTGAATGAGATGAACGGAGGGGAAATCTTGTGGCAGATTCAGTTGCACAACCCTAGAAAAAACATCTCTGTAAATGAATTTGCAGGGAGCATTTGCAAAAAGTCATAGATACAATCACCTCTGATGATATATATATATATTTATATATACAATGTGTGAGGTAAGATTCATTTTAAACAAAAGCTAAATCAATAATATAGATAATTGAGAGTACATCAAGTTCAATTCAACTCACTTAAATTATCAGTTATGAAGTGAACAAGGAGATCTAAGATATGACTTTATGAACAATAGAGAGAAGGGTAAGAAAAGCCAAAAGAAAGATCCAAGGAATTATTTGCTTAAAAACTTGTAAATTCATATATACTCAAAATATTGGTTTCTGGCTCTCAACATGTTAAGCCCTTCTACTCATGACACTTCTCCAATGGTGCCATCACTTAGAGGAAGCTGACCAACCAAGGAGCCTCCCCAGTGCCCCCTTCATGTCCTTGTTCCTCAGTCTGTAGATGAAGGGGATCAGCATGGGGGTGACCAAGGCATACATCACCGAGGCCACCAGACTTTTCTGAGAGAATGGTGTGACTGCAGAGCTCAGAGACCCCAATGCCTGTGCCATAGAACAAAGAGACAGCTACCAGGTAAAACCCACAGGTGGAAAAGGCTTTGTACTTACCACTAGCTGATGAAATTCTCAGAATGGAGGAGACAATCTGAGAATAGGGGAAGAAGATCCCAATTAGAAGAGAAATACCTGTAACAGTAGTCATAAAATGCATTAATATGTTATTGATGAGCTTATCAGAACAGGTGAGCTTCAGGAGTTCAGGAAGGTCACAGTAAAAGTGTGGGTTTGTATGTTTGTGCAGTAGGAGAGACTCAAGATGGGCAAGGTCTCAAGCAGAGACAATGAGGCAGTGAGAAACCAGGACCCCAGAACCAGCAGGACACAGAGCCGGGAATTCATGATGATCGTGTAGTGCAGGGGGTGACAGATGGCCACGAAGCGGTCATAGGCCAACACAGTCAGGAGTAAACTGTCCAGGCAGACAAATACAAAGAAAAAAAAATACCTGGGTGCAGCAGCCTGCATGGCTGATAACTTTTCTGTGTCTGGATGCTCAGCAGCACTTTGGGGATGGTGTTTGAAGTGAAACCAATGTCAGCCAAGGACAGATTGGAGAGGAAAAAGTACATGGGTGTGTGGAGGTGAGAGTCTGAGATGATGGCAAAGATGATGAGCAGCTTCCCCATGAGTGTGACAAGGTACATGGACAGGAACAACCCAAAGAGGAGGAGCTTAAGGTCCTGCTCCTCTGCAAATCCCAGGAGGAAAAAGTTTGCAAATCATGTTTGATTTCTTGTTTCCATGGAATGGCTGGGTTTGTCCAGAGTTAGGAAAATAGGAACAAAACCATCATCCAAATATAGGCATTCTCAGAATGATAGCAATATCCAAAACTGAGTAGCTCACGATGCCATACATTTTGTTTAATAATTGTTTCTCCTTGCTGGCAAATTTTGGTTATTTTTTCTACTTGGAATGCAATGCTATAGTGTTTGCTTAGCACCCCAAATCAATGATCCCTTCCCACCATAAATATGGCTTCTCTTGGCCTTTCAGCTCAAGAAATTTCCCCACTCAAGGGCAAATCTTTCTAATCATGAGAAATTTCCAAATTTCTTTGCTCTACCTTTGAGTCATTTGTAAATGTTATCTTTTCTGGGGCCTTTGACAATCTTATGGCTAAAAATTAGTTTCCACTCTAATGATTAATCATTGTTTGCACCTCATTTGTGTGACAGTTTTTCCTATATAAATTCAACAAAAAATAGATACTCAATAAAGACTGGCCCCTTTTCACATAAGAGAATCTAATGAACATTTTCCAATATAATCTAATGCTCATCAGATTAAAAATATTCCACCACATGGAAGTGGCGTATTCTATTTATGTACCACCATTTTTAGATATTTCATCCAGGTTTTCTTAATGATAAATAATTATTTGTTAAATTTTAATATAAAATTTTTAGGTCACTTGTAGGTTTATGGGAAAGTTATGCACAAAGTAGAGTTTCTATATATCCCTTTTGCACATGCAATTTTCCCTATTTTTCATAATATATTTTCTCTTTATCTATAAGTCTTGTGCTCATTGATTAAACTTCTGGTGTTTCTTTGATCACCTTCTTAAAATGATCATCTGTTTTATTATTTTTATGCTTTAAGAGTGAACAAGCTGTAATATCTTACAGTCTTTTTAAAAAATTGCCTATCTTGATAAATATTTAAATGTTGAATAGAGAAAGTCACCTTGCATTCTATCACAATTTCATTCTTGGCCCCTGCTTATTCTTGTAGATGAATTTATAGTCATTTAGCCACATGCAAGGATAATATTGTTGGAATTTTAATAAAGATTACATTAAAGATGTAAATTAATTAATCAAGAGTTGACATTTTTTAAAAAGTTCATGTTCCATTTCCAGTAACAGGAAATATCCTCTATGGATATAAGGACCATTTTGGTAAACTTTCTTATAGTCTTGATACTGAAAAGCGTGATTATTTCTTGTTAACAGTATTTCAAGTTCAATGTTATTAAGAGTCAGATTCGTCCATTTTTCATATCCTTGATATTTTTATTATATTAGGAAATATTTTAAATTTTTTGGTACTTATCATGTCATGATAGTTGTCTGGATTTTTCTCAAATTCCTCTACTTTCTCCAAATAATTTATAAATAATTCCTTTTCCATGTAATTTCTAATAGCCATTTCCATATTATATCTTACTGCATTAGCTTGAAATTCCAGGCAAATTAAAAGAATACTAAAAAGTGTTGCAATGATCTTTTTGTTTCTGACTTTAAAGTGAATAACCTTAGAAGTTTTAAATTTAATTTGATGCTAACCATGATTTAGGATATATTAATTTTTGTCATTTTAACTTGAATATATTTATTTCCTAGTTATCTTAGTGAGGTTTTTAAAAATTATGAAAAAGTGTTCAATTAATTATTTGGGCAAATATAAGGTTAAACTATGTCTCTGTTTTCTCAAATAAATTTCAAACAAATATGGAAGAAGAGAAAATTGCAGTTGTTAGAAGAAAATATAGATGAATATATAGATATACAAATTTCTATATAAATAGATGTAATCTCAAAAAATCATAGTTGTTTCTGAATGTGAAGTCTTTGGTAGAAATAAAACAGGTAAAGATGAAAATTTGGAACATAATATGGAAAAACTCAATGAGAAATATTCCATGCAGAAATATTTAAATGAAAAAATAACCTACTTGATAGTCTTAATTATGAAACACAGAAAGGTTATTTCTTTTTGGGGGATAAAATGACATTGGATATTAACAATTCACAAAGGAGATGTACAAAAAGATATTAATGTTTGACAAAATTTTGCATGAAAATGAAATTAAAACAAAATGTCATTTTCACTGAAAGAAATTAAAATTCTTTTTTTAAAATGTAAGAATGTAAAATTCTATCTGCTGTGAAAATCTAACATTGCCATGTACCGTTACAGATGGATAACTGGTCTGCTGCTGTGGGATGAAGAAGCTAAATTAGAACACAGACCTTTTACTTGGAAACCCATATTTTCAAATACTCAAGGTAAAAAATCTGTAACAGGCTACACTAAATTGTTAAAAGTGATCATCTTTAAACAGCATGGATTGAGAAGTGAAGAATTTTCTTTTTTATTTGTTTTTTGTTTATTATTATTATTGAAATAACGAAAATGCTCTATTAATGATTGAAGTGATGAATGGACAACAATGTGATTATACCAAATACCATGGATTGTACATTTTGAATGAATTGTATGCTTTATTAATATGCATCAATAAAATTTATTTGCTAAAAAATGATCTATAAGTAGGAATATTAATCTTGATTTTTAGATTCATTTTCTTCCAGTATATCTTTCAAACTACAAATGAGCACCTATGCATTCTAGGCTCATGAAATAAAAACTTTAAAGGTTTTTGATGTTTTTGATAAAAGTTCTACAAAACAAACATAGGCAAAGGAGTAGGGAGTAAATCGTAAAGAAAAAATCTATAGTTAATGAACTAAAAGTAAGTAAAATCCTAGAACTGAAGAAAGAATCTCAAAAGAAATTCTTTGGCAAAAGCCAACAAATAGAGAAAATTAGTCAGAAGTCTATTCACATGGAAAAATAAAGAAAGAATGAACAGAAATACATAAAAGTAAGAATGAGACAAATTGCCACAGATGTAAGAAAATGCTACACTTGATTAAAGCATCTTGCATGTATCCCTATGTCAAAATGTAAAAATCTCCAATAAACCAAGCCGGTTTTGGAAAATACATGTGTCCAAAGTCGATTTGGGATGAAGAATAACAGATAAATCACTAAGGAAGAAATTAAGTAATTGACAAGTACTCACCTCCCAAAATGACCTGGCAAGGTCTTGTGGCAGGAGCAATAGAAGAACTTCACTCAAGTATTAAAGAAGAAATCAAGTCTATGACACTAATATGATTTACCAGCATGCTGGAACATCCCACCAGTGAAATGCAATGAGAAAAAGAAACAAGAGCTATAAGTACTTGACAGGCAATATTTAAACTTTTGCAGGTGACACATTGGCAGCTGAATAACTATTTTTAATGAGTAGGTTTCTAAAAGGGTAATTTATATCCAGTAAAATTCAGTAGCCATTTTGAAGTGTGCAATTCAGTGGTATTTGGACATTCACAATATTGTGCTACCATCACTTCTGTCTAGTTCCAGACAATTTATCA
This sequence comes from Cabassous unicinctus, assembly GCA_029593785.1. NCBI lineage: Eukaryota > Metazoa > Chordata > Mammalia > Cingulata > Chlamyphoridae > Cabassous > Cabassous unicinctus. The sequence continues at coordinate 5,061 of JAQZBX010057253.1, forward strand.
TCATGAGAGCACTTTTTGTTACATTATTAAAAACTTTTTTCTCATTATTACCAAATTATAAATATGAGGTTCCAAGAGACAAAAAAGCAGTCACACTCAGATAGACTGTTAAAGTCTTAGGAAACAAAGGAGAATCATTTCAAATATTAGCAAAAATATTAAACTCCTGGAATAGAGAATGGAAATCTGTAAATACCCAATAACTGAGAGCAAAAATAGTTAAAATCTATTGACACAACTATGAGACAAGTGTTGTGCTGTGCTTTATATGCATTAGCTCATTTTGTTAGCAACAACATAATTTCTATTTAACAATTGATAATGTATTTCAGTGGTGTAATGATTACATTAATGAACATTTATAGGTGCTCAGCAACTTTTTATATGCTTTAGTAATTTAGTCTTCATAATCACGGGTATCCCCACTACAAAAATGGAAACTTGGGCAGAGGAATATCAAGTAACTGAATGTTGGAAGTTGTGTGAAAGGCTCGCAAGTGCTGATTTCACTGAGTTCTGCTAAATGTTTCTTGATCAAATGAATGAATGAATGAGTGAATGAGTAATTGAGGTTTTATAGATAATTGATACAGGAGAATCCATGAGAGGGCAGAATGGAAGCAATTTTAGTGGCTGCAGAAAAATGTTTAAGATACTGGGTAAGAAATACTTGAGAGATGTTGAGATTGAAGAGGAGGCCGGTTTTCACTGAGAGACACTAGACCAGAGAGGCAGAGAAGATATTAAAGGGAGCTGCATGACTGTTTGCAATCTCTAAGTGGATAGACTCACCATTTTGTTTGTCCTATCAGAGATCATGTTCTGAGAGCTCTACCTGTCTCTATACCAGTTTTCCATAGCAGATCCTCAGATGGCCTTCCTTGAACTTCTTTTACCCTGAGTCATTTCCCTCATGAGTTATGGAACTACAATTCAGTTTCAAGGATGAGCAGGGAGATGGCATCAGACATACTTTCCCTGTAAGAGCTCAGTAAGATTTCCTCCCTCTTTGTAGCATTAAGCTGAAGATAAAAGAAGAGTGGGCATATTTACCATTTCTGGGTTCTAAAAACTTTATTTCTCCCAAATGACCATTAAAATAATTGTCACATTCTTACATAATCTCTGAGCGATTTGGTTCCCATGCAAGAAATGGCCAAAATAGAAAAGAACTTCTTTTCTTCTAATTTTGTGCCTTGGGAGGACATTTGATGACATATATGTTTATCCCCTCCCTTGGGCCCCCTTCCATTTATTTCTTTATTAAATCTATTACCCTTTTTTTTTTGACATTTATGTTCAAAACCATACTCAATATTCATCATCAAATAATATAGAGAGCCTGTGCAATAATGCCTCTTAGAACTGAAGGTTCTGAGTAAAGTTACAAGGTATTCCTGCATAAACTTGCATGTCCCTCCAACATCCCTCCAACATATCCTGCTTACCTGGAAAGGACTCTCAAAGGTATTCATATTAAATCATTAGTTATACAAAATGTTCTTGAATAAAAGAATAACAGTAATGCTATTCTACAATAACTGAAAGAAGACTCAAAGTAAGAAGGAGTTGATTGTTCTTTTTTTTCTATTTTTAAACTTTATTTTTTACATTTAATAATTGAAAATATAAACAATAATTTAAAAATAAAAAGAAAATATAGCTAAATGAAAACAAACTATTCTCAATTAATTGTACTGGATATTTATAAATTTTTTAAATCATGCAATATATTACAGAATATATTTGGTTATAGTAACACAATCATACAGTATTTGTCCTTTTGTGTCTGGCTTGTTTCAATCAACATAATGTCCTCCAGGCTCATCCATATTATCATATGCCCTACAACTTCATTTCTTCTTACAGCTACATAATATTCCATCATGTGAATAACCACAGTTTGTTTATCCATTCATTGGTTGATGGACACCTGGTTTGTTTTCAACTTTTAAGGCCTCTATGAACTTCGATGTGCAGAAGTCTGTGTCACTGCTATCAGTTCTTCAGAGTATATACCCAGTAGTGGTATTGCAGAGTCACGTGACAAGTCTCTATTCAACTTCTTTAAGAACTGCCAAACAGTCCTCCACAGTAGCTATACCATTCTGCATTCCCACCAACAGTGAATAAGTGTTCTTATCACTCCACATCCTCTCAAACACTTGAGGTTCTCTATCTTTTGGTTAGTGTCCATTCTGATACATGTGAAATGATATCTCATTGTAGCTTTGATTTTCATTTCCCTAATCATTAGTGACGTTGAACATTTATTTATTTGTATTTCTTTCTTGGACAAACATCTATTCAATTATTTTTCATTTTTAAAATATAATTTTTAAACTTATTTTTAAAGGAAGTTTAGATTACATAAATGTTATATTAAAAATATAGAAGACTCTCATATGTCCCACACCCTAGCCCTGCCACATTTTCCCACATCAACTCATCCTTCATTAGTGTGGTACATTTTTCACAATTGAAGAATACATCTTTGAGCTTTGCCACTAAGTGATGATTATAGTTTCCATTGTAGTTTATATTCTCTCCCGCACATTTTTGCAAGTTATTACAAGATATACAATGGCCTGTATCTATCATTGAAATGTCATTCAGGATAATTCCCAAGTCCCAAAAATGCCCCTAAATTACACCTGTTTTTCCCTCTCCCGCCCCTCAGAAACTTCAGTGACCACTGCATTCACATCCATGATAAAAGTTCTTCCAGTGCTAGGATCCCAACAACCCTACAGTAGAACAACTATAAGTATACTCTAGTCCATCGTCCATTCCCCAATCCTGAGGGTTCTGTGATGGTGATGTCCACTTCACCTCTAATTGAGAGGGGCCTTAGGTCCCATGGTGTAGAAGAATGAGAATTTCTTGCTTGCAGTTGCAGACACTCTCTGTTCTTTGTGGTGGTCATCGTCAGTCATCTTCTCCTTGTTAGTTGTCCCAGGTGAGTCCAATGAACCGGAGAGTAGGTGTTGCAAGACTGTTGAGATTCAGGGCCCAACTGGCACATGGACAGTCCAAAGATTTATGTCTCTTGGACTTACAACTATCAACTATAGTATTAACTATAGTTTCAAATAGAGGAGCAGCAGAGCTATATGTAGGGAAAATACAACTGAGTCCAACTCTATCACACTGGGGAGTGTAAATTCCAAAATACGGTTCAATGGCAGGGCACCAAACTCTTGAGCTCCCTGCCCTGGCTACAGCATCTGGATGTCTCCAGAGCCCTCAGGAGCCCTGCCATTTGAGGCAAAATTTACTTTGGCAGTCTACGAGTTCCTATTGAGGTGTGCATAAGTGTAACATCTGAAATGACTTCCTGACTCACTTTGAAGTCTCTTAACCAAATAAACTCACTTGTCTTTACACTTTTCCCCTTTTGGTAAAGATATTTTCAGTTGCATTGCTAGTTGGTGCTTGGTTGTAATCCCTCAGTGCCAGGGAAGCTCATCACCTGTAGTCATGTCCCATGTTGGGGATAAGGTAATGCATTTATACAATGAGTTTTGACTTAGAGAGAGGCCACATTTGAGCAACAAGGAGAATCTCAGGGTGTAATGCTTAGGAACTCTATAATACTATGCTAAGCTTCAATTTCAGAAGTAAAGTTTCATAAGTATAGTCATCACAATCAAGGGCTCATCAATGATCCATCATCTTTCACTAGTCTTTGCCCGTGTACTCAGGGGATTCTTGCTGTCCCATTAGAGAACGTGGCAGAGCTCCAAAGGATGGCAATTCAATATCTCTTTGGTTATTATGTGGATCTCCATCCACTGTGACAATGCCCCATAAACACTTGAGCATATTCATTTGGCTTATAGGTGTGCCCCAGGTGAACATACTCCCATGTTCCCCACACTCAGACACCCCACACCAATGATCCTCCCTTGCCACAGTTGTTACCCTTCTGTGATCCAAAACTTTTTCAAAATTGAAGCAAACAAAATAACCAAATGCACTTAATAAGAAAATGATACAAAAATGATAGTTTTAAAAACAGCGAATAAAGTACAAAATATTTTTTAAAAGTTTGAAATAATGAAAAAAGTAAAAACAAGACAAAAATAAAATAAAACAAAATTACATTATGTTTTTCATCAGTATAAGATCTGTGGTCTTGTATGTACAATGTAGTTTGCTTCCATTTATTTGCCCAGTGTCTTATTTTTTTCATTATGTCTTCAAAGAAGCTTTAGGTTATATAAAAGTCACATACAGAATATAGGTGATTACTACATACCCAAAGACCTCTCCTTTTTCCCCTTTCCCCATTAATAACATTTTACATGTGTATGGTACATTTGTTATAATTGATGTAAAAATATTGAAACATTGTTACTAACCATGGTCAATGATTTACATTGTGGTTAACATTTTGTACCTTACACTTTTATAGATTTTGATGAAGTTTGACACGGTCTGTATCCATCCTTGCAGGATCATGTAGAACAATTCCATTGCCCCCAACAAGTCCCATGATCCATCTATTCTATTCCTCTATCCCTCTCCCCTTGGGACCACGCTAATCACCAAGATTAATTCATTGAATGTCCAGATTCATGGTTACTTGCAACAACATTGAGCACTTAACATTCTGACCTGTCCTCCCCTATTAGGCACTGCCTATGCTCTCAAGAGACTCCACCCCTCTATATGAAATCATAGCAGGACTCTCCAGGATGGTAGTTCAACACCTTCCCACTCATTATATGAATCTTTACCCCTCATACAACACACTATGACAAGATGAATGCTATACACTCCCTAGAAGACTGCCCCAGGTATGACCTGCCCCGTGTGCCTCCACTTCCAACATCTTAAACCAGTAGCCCTCCCCTGCCGTATTTGCCAAAAGAACATTCCCAATGCTGTAGCTTCAACCACATACATACAAATCCCCAGAGTTCATTTATTCCCACCCAATCCTTCCCCCAATTACATGAACAGTCTAACCTAACCTTCCCACCCTACCCCCTTACTGACCAGCACCGCCCAGCCCAATAGCATCCCTCCACCAATGTTATGCTCATCCAAAGAACAACTATACACTTTCACTTTATCATAGAATTTTCCAATATGGGCATTGACTCACAACCTTCTTCTCCCTTTCTGTCTCCTCTAAACCTATCATCCAGACTCTAGATCTGTGGGCCTGCTTAATTTGATTAATTCATATCAGTAAGGTCATGTAATATTTGTCCTTCAGTGCCTGGCTTCCTTCACTCAACATAAGGTCTTCAAGATTCATCCAGGTTATCCTATGTGTTAATACTATATTCCTTCTTACAGCTGAGTAATATTCCATTTTATGTATATACTACAATTTGTTTATCCATTCATCTGTTGATGGACATTTGGGTTGTTTCCAACTTTTGGGAATAGTGAATAATGCTGCAATGATTATTGGTGTGAATATATCTGTTTGTGTCCCTGCTTTCAATTCTCCTGGGTATATACCCAGTAGTGGGATTGCTGGATCATATGGCAGTTCTATAGTTAGCTTCCTGAGGAACCTTCAAACTGTCCTCCACAATTACTGCACCCTTCTACATTCCTACCAGAATTGGATAAGTGTTCCCATTCCTCTATATCCACTCAAACACTTGTAATCCTCTGTTCTTTAAATAGCTGCCAGTCTAATGTGTATGAAATGATATCCCATTGTAGTTTTGATTTGCATTTCCCTAATACCTAGTGATGTTGAGAATCTTTTCATATGCATTTTAGCCATTTATATTTCTTCTTTGTAAAAGTGTCTACTCAAAACTCTTGCCCATTTTTAAAATGGGTTGTTTGTCTTTTTCTTTTCAAAGCATAGGATTTTTTTTATGTATGCTGGATACTAGACCCCTATCAGATATATGGTTACCAAATATTTTCTCCCATTGAGTAGGCTGCCTTTTTACTTTCTTGACGAACTCCTTTGAGGTGGAAAATTTTAATTTTGAGGAGGTCCCATTTATCTATTTTTTCATTTGTTGCTCATGCATTGGGTATAAAGTTCATGAAACCATTTCCCAATATGAGATCCTGTAGATGCTTCCCAACATTATCCTTTAGGAAATTAATTGTCTTGGCACTTATATTTAGATCTTTGATCCATCTTGAGTTAATTTTTATATAAGGTATGATATGGTATTCCTCTCTCATTCTTTTGGATATGGATATCCAGTTCTCCATGAACCATTTCTATAAGAGGCCATTCTCTCTGAGTTGAGTGGGCATGGTGGCCTTGTCGAATATCAGGTGACTATGTATGTGGGGATCTATATCAGAACTCTTTATTGGTTCCATTGGTCAGTATGCCTATCCTTGTGCCAATACCATACAGATTGACCAGTGTAACTTTGAGTATGTTTTAAAGTCAGGTAGTGTGATTTCTGGGATTTCATTTTTCTTTTTCAATTTATCTTTGGCTATTCAGGATCCCTTGCCCTTCCAAATAAATTTCAGAGTAAGGTTTTAAAATTCATTAAAAAATACTGTCATAATTTTTATTAAGATTGCATTAAATCTGTAAATCATTTTAGGTACAATAGACATCTTAATGATGTTAAGTCTTCCTATCCATGAAAAGGGAATATTCTTCCATTTATTTAAGTCTTCTTTGATTTCCATTAACAGTATTGAGTAGTTTTCTGTGTATAAGTCATTTACATTTTCAATTAAATGTATTCCTAAGTATTTGATTCTATTAGTTGCTATTGTAAATGGAATTTTTTTCTTAATTTCTTCCTCAGATTGCTCAAAATTGGTGTACAGAAATGATACTGACTTTTGCACTGTGATCTTATAACCTGCTACTTTACTCAATTCATTTATGAGCTCTAGGAGCTTTGTTGTAGAATTCTCAGGGCTTTCTATGTATAGGATCACGTCATCTGAAAATAGTGAAATTTTTAATTCTTCCTTTCCAATTTGGATTCCATCTTTTTCTTGCCTAACTCCTCAAGCAATTACTTCTAACACAATGATGAATAAGAGTGGTGTAAGTGAGCATCCTAGTCTTGTTCCTGATCTTCGAGGGAAACTTTTAGGACTACGCCATTGAATACGATGTTAGCTGTGGGGGTTTTATATATACACTTTATCATGTTGAGGAAGTTTCCTTCTATTTTTATCTTTGCAGTGTTTTTATCAGGAAAGAGTACTATATTTTCTCAAATGCCTTTTCTGTATCTATAGAGAAGATCATGTGATTTTTTTTTTCAATCTGTTTGTGTGGTGTATTACATTGATTGATTTACTTATGTTGAACCATCCTTGCATATGAGGGATGAAACCACTTGGTCACGTTGTATAATTAGTTTGTAGTGTAGTTGAAAACAATTAGCAAGTATTTTGCTGAGGATTTTAGCATCTAGGTTCATTTGAGAGATTGATTTATAGTTTTCCTTTCTTGTGACATCTTTGGCTTTGGTATAAGGGTGATATTGGCATCTTAGAATGAGTTAGGAAATGTACCTTCCACTTGTATTTTTGGAAGAGTTTAAGGAGGATAATGTTAGTTCTTTCTGGATTATTTGGTAGAATTTACCTGTGAAGCTTTCTGATCGAGGGCTTTTCTTATTTGGGAGGTTTTTGAAGACTAATTCTATCTCGTTACTCGTGACTGGTCTCTTGAGTTCATCAATGTCTCTTTCCTCAATGTAGACTGTGAGTTTCCAGGAATTTGTCCATTTTCTCTAAGTTTTATAGCCTGTGGGCATACAATTTTTCAAAGTATCTTCTTATTATACTCTTTGTTTCTGTGGGGTCAGTGGTAATATCCCCTTCTCCATTTTTTTTTTAATTTTATGTATTTGCATCTTCTCTTTTTATTAGTCTTGCTAAGGGTTTTTCAATTTTATTAATCTTGAAGAATCAGTTTTTGTTTTTGTTTTTGTTTTCTAGTGCTTCCTTATTTTAAATTTCATTTATTTCTGCTCTAATATTAGTTATTTCCTTCTTTCTACTTCCTTTGGGGTTAGTTTGCTTCTTTTTTTGTAATTCCTCCAGGTGTGAAGCTAGGTCTTTGATTTTATCTCTTCTTTTTTAATATAGGTATTTATGGCTGTGAATTTCCTTCTCAGTACAGCTTTTGCTACAACCCATAAGTTTTGATACACTGTATTGTCATTTTCATTTGTTTCAAGTTAGTTACTGATTTCATTTGCGATTTCCTCCTTGCTCCACTGTTTGTCTAAGAGTGTATCGTTTAACTTCCATGTCTCTGTGCTTAATCTGTTTCTCTGCCTCTTACTGATTTCCAGCTTCATTCCATTGTAGTCAGAGAAATTACTTTCTATAATTTCAGTCTTTCTGAATTCATTGAGAGGTCTTCTGTAGCCTAACCTGTGGTTAATCCTGGAGAATGATCCTTGTGCACTCGACAAGAATGTATATCTTGCTGTATTTGAGTTTAATGTTCTGTATATGTCTATTAGGTCCAGATCCTCTAATATATTATTCAAAGTCTTTGTTTCTTTATTGATTCTGTCAAGATGTTCTGTCTAATGGTAATAATGGTGTATTAAAGTCACCCACTATAATTGAAGAGGCATCTATTTTTCCACTTAGCTTTTCCAGTATTTGCTTTATGTATTTTGAGATGCCTTGGTTAGGTGCATAAATGTTTATGATTGTTTTTTCTTCTTGATAGATTCTCCTTTTTATTAATTTATAGTGCCCTTCTTTGTCTCTTACAATAGTTTTGCATTTAAAATCTATTAGTATAGCTACTCACACCCTTTTTTTGATTATTGTTTGCTTGTAAAGTTGTTTTTCAAACATTCACTTTCAACCTCCTTACATCCCTGTGTCTAAGGTGGGTTTCTTGTAAACAACATATAGATAGGTGATATTTCCTTATCCATTCTGCCAATCTGTGTCTCTTCCTGGTGAGTTTAATCCATTAAATGTTGTTACTGTCAAGGAATTACTTACTTTAATGATATTTTTTGGGTTTATGTATGCCAAATGTTTTTATTTCTCTTTTTATATTTTTAGTTGTTCTTACACTCTCCTCCAATACTATCATAATTTTTCCTTTCAGCCAGCAGAACTTCCTTTAGTATTTCTTGAATAGCAGGCTTCATATTGATATACTCTTTTAATTTCTGTTTTTCTATGAATATTTTGAACTCTCTCATTTTTGAATGACAGTCTTACTGGATAGAGAATTCTTGGCTGGAAGATTTTTCTTTTAGCACCTTAACTATGTCATACACAGCATTCTTGTCTCCATGGCTTCAGAAGAGAATTCTTCTTATTTTAATCTTATCTTGCTTCCCTTTTATGTGATGGATCTCTTTTCTCTTGATGCTTTCAGTATTCTGTCTTCATCAAGAGCATTGGATAATTTAACCAGTATATGTCCTAGAGTAGTCTTGTTAGGATTTATACTCTTTGGGGTGCACTGCACTTCCTGGATGTGTATGTCCATGTCCTTTGATAAGGTTGGGAAGTATTCAGATATTATTTCCTGTACTACACTTTCTGTGCCCTTTCCTTTCTCTTCTCCCTCTGGGATGCATATAATGCATATGTTTGCGCATTTCACATTGTCACTCAAATCACTAAATCCCTGCTGAATTTTTTTCTATCTTTTTATCTATTTGTTCTACTATCTGTTTGATTTCAGATGTACTGTCTTCCACAATGCTGATTCTTTCCTCTGCCTGTTTAAATCTGCTCTTATGTGCTTCGAGTGTATTTTCCATTTCTTGCATTGTGCCATTCATCAACATTATATCCTTTGTCTTTATGTGTGTTTATAATTTCTTCAGTGTGTTCTCCCAGTGTCTTCTTAATATCCTTAATCTCTCTCTTCACTTCATTAAGTTGATTCATGGTATTTGTTTGGACACCTCTGAATAGTTCTTCCATGCTCTGTATGTATTCCTGGTTTTTACTTTGTTCATTGAACTGGAGCATGTCTTCCTGTTTCTTAGTATAGCTTGTAAATTTTTTAGTGTTTAGGAATCTGTTTATCTTGATGTGTTTATACAATTGATTAACTTATCTCTCTAGGGTTTAATTTTGTTTTTGTTTTTGTGTGTGTGGTAAGGTTTCACTTTTATATTTTGTTCCTCTTATTCTATTTCCTTGCTGTTGTGTGTATTTCTTTGAAAAACAATAAGGACCAGAGAAAAGGAAAGATATTTGAAAAGAAAAAGAATAATAGTAATAACAATAGTAAAGTTAAGAGAGGAACCATACAAGACCTAGGAAAATGAATAATTAACATGAGTAAGAAGTACAGAGGAATATGATTTATAAAGTGGGATTGAAACAATGCAACAAGAGACAGAATAGAGAAAAATATATAGAATGAATTCAAAGGCTGGAATTATGAGAAGAGAGGAAAAGCATAAAGAAAAAAGAGAAAGAAAAAAGTAAAAATGAAAGAAAACAGAGAAAAAAGGTGAGAGAGGGAAGTAAAAACAAGAAAAATTGAAGATCACACAAAAAGAGGTGGAATGAAAGAACAACACCAGAATACAGAACATAGAACCATGAAGGAGTTAAAGGAAATAGCAGAGGTAGAAAAAATCAATAAAGGAAAACAAACAAACAAATAAACAAGGAAACAAAGGAAGGGGAAACACAACAAATGAGAAGCAATACAGCAGAAAGTCGTTTATAAAAATGAGAAAGAAAGAAAAAATAAATAAATAAATAAAATAAACACAGAAAAACAGCCTTCCCTCTTAGTTCCCTAAGGATCTTCTTAGGCTGCTGAGATTCATCAATCAATCACCCTGCAGCCTGCCCTCTACAGGTTTTGAACCAGGTGTTAGTGAGTAATATAAGGAAAATTTTAAAAAGGAAACTAAAAAAAAAAGAGTTCCAAGGAAATCTAATATAAAGGAATGTCTATATGTTCCCTGTCATAAAGTTTCAGCTGTATGCCTGATAACGTGGTGGACCACTTCTCTGAGAAGAGCTGGGAATCAATCCAGGGACCTTGTATATGTCAGGTAGGAATTATTCCACTGAGCTAAACTGCTTCCTTAGGTTAGACTTTCAGAAGGTTATCTACCCGCTTTCCCTTGGGCAGGTTAGATTCTTTGCAGTTTGCCAGATTGCTGCTGATTAGGCTCCTGTCCCTGCCTCCTCTCTAATCAAATTCCTCTGGGCAGCTGAGAATGACAGCCTGCCTGAGGAGATCCCCATTCCCTTTCTCTGTGGAGTTGGGGTTCCTTCCGATATTCAATGGGCACTCATCTGGCCAAACTCACCACAAAGAAACCACTCTCCATCCTCCCAAACCCCTTCTTGCTCCCAGGGAATCCACCCTCACAACCCTCGGAGCAGGGAGTCAGTGGGTACACCTAGGCCATTTGCCTTGAGGGTGGGGTATATGTGCCAATTCCAGTCACAGGGGTGAGCAACTCAAGGTTTTCTCTTTGCTTTCTTAACCCTCCAGTACCCTCCTAGAGACTCAGAGCACCCTCCAATTCTATATATATCCAAATCAACTGACAGGCAGGGAGGCCTCCACTCTTCTCTTAGATGCAATGCACCAGGAGATTTACCCTGACTCAATATCTTGGGGGTGGGGAGGGGAGCCTTTCCCCGCAGCTGGGAGTTTCAAAACTCACCACTTGTTTTTTTGTCTTCTTCATCTCCCTGTCCCACACTCTTCTGGGTCCTGTGAAGCAGTGTCTTGGTTTGCTGTACCTCAAACTATGTCCCCAAGACAGACTTTGGCCCTTTCTCCATTGTTTTAGTGAGAGCTGAGCCTTATCTGCCTAACCCAATGGCTATATTCCCACAATCCCCCTATCTCTCTACATCCTTTCCAACACTTGTACTTCTCTGTCTTTTAGATAGTGTCCATTCTGATAGGTGTGAAATGATATCTCATTGTAGTTTTGATTTGCATTTCCCTAATCATTAGTGATGTTAAGCATTTATTCATTTGTTTTTTTGTCATTTGTATGTCTTCTTTAGTCAAATGTCTATTCAACAATTTTTCCCATTTTTAATTGGGTCATTTTTCTTTTTATTGTTGAGTTGTAACATCTCTTTATATATCCTGGATATTAAACCCTTATTTGTTATGTGATTTCCAATTATATTCTTATATTGAGTCAGTTGTCTTTTCACCCCTTTGACAAAGTGTTGTGAGGTACGAAAGTGTTGAATTTTGAGAAGGTCTCATTTCTTTATTTTTTCTTTTGTTACACATGCTTTGAGTGTAAAGTCCAAGACCACCACCTACTACAAGGTCTTGAAGAAGTTTCCCTACATTTTCTTTTTTTCTTTTTTAAGTTTTAAAAATTTCCTTTATTCAGATGATCCAATGCCATTACAAAAATTCCGTTATAAAAATCTTTCCCCCAAATTGTCACAGTAAATGACCAAAAAAAGAAACAGAAAGTCTTAAACCTCAAGCAGAAACTGAGATTTAATACAAGAGTTAATTATTTATAGTAAAGGTTTCAGGATTGTCAGATTTTGCTTTCATAAATCATATCCCAAAACTACCAAAAAGGTAAAATTAATGATAGTTCATTATTCCTAGCCAACAGAAAAGAAGCTATTCTTTGCATTTGAATATATTGGGGATAAAATGCCACAATTCAGCCAACAAATAAATGGACTACCTTTAAGAGGTGGAGGATGATGTGGTGGAGCTGGTGATAGCAACAGTGAAAAAAACTCCTCTGTTTGAAAGTTACACAGATTTGGACAGAGAAATCAAGAGGATGGGTGTTTCTGGGTAGAAAGTTTGTTCCACTAATGAGGGTTACATGATATTCACTTGCCTTCCAGAATACCTTGTTCTGCCTGGTTCTTTTATTTTATTTTATTTTTTTATTGTGGGTAAAAATCAAATTTTTCACAATACATACCAATATTTGTAAAATGATATATAAATACACATGCATATATGTGCATTTGTTTACATAAATGTTATTTGTTTTATATATATAT
>JAQZBX010057254.1:0-18011 GCA_029593785.1 Cabassous unicinctus
ATCTAAATCTCAAAACTTACGTAATAGCAGTGTATGTTCCAAAACTGCATTGCACAATTGTCATAAACCTCTGTTTTCCAGCAATTAAAGAAAATGAAAATAGCAAACTACTTTGCAACTGTCTTTTGTAAATAGTTTTCCATTCTCCCAAAACAAAAACAACAAAAATAAGGATTAATATACCTCAACGGGGTAAACATTCTTGTAGATATGGCAGGAGAGTGGAGGGAGAGAGAAATGTTACCAAGTTGCTATACAAAGCAATAACTAAATATTCTTTTTTCTTTTGAATTTTAGGTAAGTGCCAATTTGCATGCTTAGGGTAAAATGTCAGGAGATTCATCTCTGTTTCCTGCAAGAATTAAACAACATACTTTGTTTTTTCAAACAGGATTAAAATTCAACTTTACAGATAACCTAAAGAATTAAGAACCTTACATATATATCATATTTCTAGAGCTCTCTCTCTCTCTCTATATATATATATAGCATATCACACTTCTGGATATCTCTATATATTTTAAGTATATTTTACCTTGGACTTGCCTGATGATGTTTTGTATCATTTCTCAGTACTCCAAGTGTGTATGCATTGTCTCCATAATTGAATTAGAAATTCTTGAAACTCTGTCTTCTTCCAAGAGAGAGATTTGCACACAGAATAAGCACTCTGAAATTACTTGTTAAGGAAATGAGGAATTAATGCACTTATAAGCACAGGAAATATTTGGTAGCTCCTGGGCATGACTAGGCCCTTTCTACCTAGACGTACTTCCCAGCCATTCCTTCTATAGGGTCTTTCTACCTTTCCTGGGGGCTCTTCTTAGAATGAGGGCTTGGATTCCTTCTGCTCTAGGAGTCCAAAAAATCAATTTGGGAATTCTAGCTCCCCCCTGAGCCTGAGACTTCCTGCCCTGTGCTGAGGGCGAAGCTCAGGAGCCCACTCTCTGGCACTCAGCAGCATTATCCTTTTCCTCTGACTCTCCTTCTTACAACTCGGGACACTTAGTCTCTAATGTGGGAAGCCTGAGTTGATAGATCTTGAGGTCTTTCCAGTCTCTCACTTATACTTGGAATCCTGTTTCCTTCAGGATCAAGACTTTTGACACTCAAACCTAAGTAAAAACTCTTTGTTCTGGGACATTAAACCCAGACTAGCCTACTGCCTGAATTGCATGTGAGAAGGGTAAAGAAGAAAAAGAATTATTAGAAGGTTAATGTGAGTGTGTGTTTGTCAGGAAGATGAAATCCCTTGTGAATAGGTGGAAAATATTCACTAAATTAGAGATTGGAATAGGGAGGTGATGCAAAGGTGGATGTGAGAGAACCCTGGGATGTGCTCAGAAGAGTCTTGTGAGGGAAGGGCTCATTCCATTTTGTTCTTTGGACTATGGAAGAGTCATATTAAAGTTACAATTTAAAAACTACTCACCTTAGCCTTCTTATTCTCTTTTGTGACCTCCATCCATTTAGGAAAGCCTGATTTGCCAATATAGCCTTATTACTTGGGCCTGAAGAGAAGGAAAGCATTAGGGGAAATGAGAAAGGTCAACTGCACATTCACTCTGTGTGGGGGCAACCAAAGTTAATGATGGAGCCAGAAGAGTGAAGAGAGCATGCCCTGCAGAGAAGCCCCTGGCGGGTAGATGATGTAGGGCCAAACATGAGACACCCTATTCACCCATATACCGGAGGAAGCTGACCTGGGAATTTTTTTTTTTTTAAGATTTATTTTATTTATTTATTTCTCCCCACCCCCTTGTTGTTTGCACTTGCTGTGTCTGTTCATCTTCTTGGTTTCTTTGGGAGGCACCAGGAGCTAAACCCGGGACCTCTGATATGGGAGGGAGGCACCTAATCACTTAAGCCTCCTCCATTCCCAACTTTTTGTGTCTCGTTATGTTTTTCCTCTTGCGTCTCTTGCTGCATCATCTTGTCGCATCAGCTCGCCGTCCTGCTCGTCCTCTTTAGGAGGCACGGGAGACCTCTGCTCCCTGTTTTGTTGTGTCTCTAATTATGTTTTTCTTCTTGTGTCTCTTGTTGTGTCATCTTGTATCAGCTTGTCATGCCTGCCCATCGCACCAGCTCGCTGTCTTCTTTAGGAGGCACTGGGACCCCAATCATGGACCTCCCATGTGGTAGGCGGGAGCCCAATCACTTGAGCTACATCCACTTCCCTGACCTGGGAATTTTTAAAAAGAAGTGAGGATGGGGAAGAGTCTGGCGTATGGGATACATAAACAAGGGAGAGTTCTTTCTTCTTCCCTGGCCCTTGTAGTCATCTTTGAAGACTCAGGTCTTCTTGTCCCTCCTTCTTAAGTCAGTGTTTAACACGTCATTTACTGTGTTCCCAAAACACCTAGCCTATTTCTCCATTGTAGCATATCATATTTCTAGATGTCTACAGGAAAAGATTATTTTTCTCCAATATCTAGTATTCAGTAGGTATTTAATGTATTCTGAATATATATTTTTTTCAGAATACATTAAATATATATATTCTGAATGAAAGAATGAGAGGGACTAGTCTCTAGATTGAGGGAACAATTGTATACAGAGATAAAAAATAACACTATAGCCATCACATGTATTAATACAATTTGCTTGCTACAAATGTATTTTTTAATTAGGTAAATATTTCAAACACTGCATAAAGTCAGTTCACCTGTGTTAGGTTCAATTATGCTAATCCAAACCTTTAATTGTCCTTAGCTTCACAGCATCACACAATCCATTCTGAGGGAGCTGTATTATCCAGAATAGAGTATGATTACTTTCTGAAACAACCCCAAAAGATTCATTGCTTACCCATGCTACATTTCCTTGGCAGAGCTGCTGGACGCCTGGAGTATTCACCATCTCACATTTTATTCACTTTGGACAAGGGAAAGAGAGCTCCAGAGAGTCAAATGAGGCAGTTGGTATTAGAAGTGATCCTAGAAAACAGATCCTAGAACTGGTTACTTTCCAGCCCAAGGGCGATAAGGACCCAACTGCAGGTGATAAGTGGCGTGTTAATAAAGCAGTGATGTGATGGAGTCAGCTCATACTGGCTCATGCAAGTTGACTGCACATCTCTCTTCTCAATCCCTCATTCTGTGACATCATGCAGATAGCCTGGTATTGGCCATGGTGGGAATAGATATATGATGGAAACTGGCAAATTTGCAAATCAGGGCTGGGTTTATTCAGGGGTTTTGTTTTTCCAGAGAGGTTTTACCAGCACACCATTGTGATAAACCTTGACAAGCTGTAGCAATTCAAGGCTTCAGCTTGGAAGTAATAAACAATATTTCTATCTCGTCCTTTTACAAATCATTGCCCAGAACTAGTCTTATGGCCCTGCCTACAAGGGAACTATAAAGGAAATCCTACCCTGTTCTCAGAAAGCAGAGTTGGAAAGATTTAGTTTGATGGATACTACTATCTGCCACAGCAGATATATCTGAAAAAGGTAGATACCATCAACATTTGTAGTCATAAGTCCGGTAGTTAGATTAGGTAGACCAGACAAGCAACATCTCCTATAAAATGTTGCATGAGCAGGACTCATTTTTACTTTTATCTGCCATGCATTATACTAGCACTATGTAGATTGGCTGTTTTCCCTTTCCTCCTTCCCCTACTGGTTTTACTCTTAACTCACCAAATAATCTACTTTCACTCAAATTCTTGTGTCATGGTTCAATTCTTGGGAAACCTAAACTAAGACTGTTGATACTAGAAGAGATCCTAGGAAGTGAATCCTCAAGATGATATTCAGAAACTGATTCACTCACTGGCCAAATAACAATAAGGACCCATTCTGATAAAACCTGGCACTATCTAGTATCATAATTACTACAACTAACCTGTGGAAATTGGTATGGAATAGAAGTAGAAGGGAATTCACTAGCTTCTGCAATATCTCTAGTATTTGACAGATCTAGGGCCAGTGGTAATTTCAGAACTGTAGAGATGGTTGTTGGTTGTTAAGGGCTGTTTAAGCGCAAGAGGAAGAAAATGACAAGGTCACATCAGCTGTCTACTAACATAGGGCACAGTATGAAAGCCAGATGCAGGCAGAGAGAGTACCACTCCTGCAGTTTAAGAGTAAACTGCTGAAAATCATACCCAGGATTTGATTGCTAGAGAAGCAAAATTACTAAACTCTGTATTAGTTCCCTACTGATGCAGTAACAAATTTCCACAAACTTAGTGACTTAAAACAGCACAGATGTATAATCTTAAGATTCTGTAGGTCAGGAGTATGATACGGGTCTCATTGAACTAAATTCAATATATCAGCAGGGCTGTGATCCTTTCTGTAGTTTCTTGAAGGGGAATCTGCTCCCTTACCTTTTCCAGCTTCTAAAAGCTGCCCATATTCCTTGGCTCATGATCCCTTTATCCATCTTCAAAACTAGCAGTGTTGCATCTCTGATCATTCTATAGCCACAGCCCCTTTGACCACAGCCAGGAAAGGTTCTCTGCTTTTAAGGACCCACGTGATTATATTGGCCAACCTAGATAAACTAGAATAATCTCCCCATCTCAAAATCTTTTTTTTAAAAGCAGCTTTACTGAGATATTCATATACCAAACAATCTACCCAAAGTGTACAATCAATGGCTTTTAGTATAATCAGTGTTGTGCATTCATCACCACAAAAAATTTTAGAACAATTTCCATTACTCCAAAAGGAAAAACTCCACACCCCTTAGCAATCACCCTTAATCCCTCTATCCTTCCCAGCCCACATAACTACTAATCAAATTCCATCTTTATAAATTGATTTATATTTACAATTTTTTAATAAATAGAATCATATATAATACTTTGTATTTGGTTTCTTTCACATAGCATAATATGGTTTTGCCTGATATTAATATCTTGTAACATTAACATACATTTGTTCAGTTTCAAAGCAAAACAGTCTTATACATGCAATATTACCCATATTCATATTTCTTATGAGGTTTTACTATCTATACAGTTCATATTGCAATTTTTTAACTTTCCTTCTAGTAATACACATGTCTTGAGACTTTCCTTTTCAACCACTGTCGTACCCATATAATAGCTCTGCTAGCTACATACACTGTGTTGTACTTTCACCTTTTCTATTCATTTCCAAAGATTAACAACATTTTTACCAATTTTGCGCAGGTTAATCCTCAGCTTTCCATTCTCTAAGCTCATTCTATTTTCTGGTGACCCGTATTTTAGTAGTTAACTCCATGAATTTACACTATTTATTTAGTTCATAATAGCGCAATCATATAGTATTTGTCCTTTTGTGTCTGGCTTGCTTCACTCAGCATAATGACCTCCAGGTTCATCCATATTGTCATATGCTTCACAACTTCATTTCTTCTTACAGCTGCAAAATATTCCATTGTGTATAGACACCATAGCTCTTTATCCATTCATCGAGTGATGGACACCTGGGTTGTTTCCATCTTTTGGCAATCATGAATAACACCACCATGAACATCACTGTGCAGGTATCTGTTTATGTCACTATTCTCAGTTCTTCTGTGTATATACCTAGTAGTGGTATTGCCAGGTCACGCAGCAACTCTATATTCAAATTCTTTAGGAACTGCCAAACAGTCCTCTACAGTGGCTATACCATTCTACACTCCGACCAACATTGAATAAATGTTCCTACCTCTCCACATCCTCTCCAACACTTGTAGTTTTCTGTCTTTTTAATAGTGGCCATTCTGATAGGTGTGAAATGATATCTCATTGCTTTGATTTGAATTTCCCTAATCACTAGTGATGTTGAACATTTTTTCATGTGTGTGTTTTTGGTATTCTCTTTTTTTTTGCCATTTGTATTTCTTCTTTGGACAAATATCTACTCAAGTCTTTTACCCATTTTTTAATCAGGTCATTTTTATTGTTGAGTTGTAGCATCTCTTATATATATCATGGATATTAAACCCTTATCAGATATATGATTGCCAAATTTTTCTTCCATTGAGTTGGCTGCCTTTTCATCCTTTTGACAAAATCCTTTGAGATGCAAAAGTGTTTAATTTTGAGAAAGTCCCATTTATCTATTATTCCTTTGGTTGTTTGTGCTTTGAGTGTGGGAGCCAAGAAACCACCACCTACCACAAGATCTTAAAGATGTTTCCCTACATTTTCTTATAGTAGTTTTATGGTCCTGGCTTTTATATTAAAGTCCTTGATCCATTTTGAGTTGTTTCTTGTATAGGGAGTGAGATGGTGATCCTCTCTCATTCTTTTGATTATGGATATCCACTTCTCCCAGGACCAATTGTTGAAAAGACTGTTCTGTCCCATTAAAATGGACTTGGTAGATTTGTCAAAAAAACAATTGGCCATAAAGGTGAGGGTTTATTTCTGAACTTCAATAATATTCCACTGATCATTTGTGTCTATCTTTATGCCAGTACCATGCTGTTTTGACCAATGTAGCTGTGTAGTATGTTTTAAGGTCAGGCAGTAAAAGTCTTCCCACATCACTCTTCTTTTTTAGAATACTTTTGGCTATTCAGGTTCATTTTCCCTTCCAAATAAATTCAGTAATTCCTTTTCTATTTCTATAAAGTAGCTGTTGGAATTTTGATTGGTATTGCATTGAATCTAGAAATCAGTTTGGGTAGGATTGACATCTTCACAATATTTAGTCTTCTAATCCATGAACACAGAATGTCTTTCCATTTGTTTAGGTCTTTTTAAATTTCATTTAGCACTGTTTTGTAGTTTTCTGAATATAGGGCCTGTACTTCTTTAGTTAAATTGATTACTATGCATTTGAGTATTTTGTTGCTATTGTAAATGGAATTTTTCTTGATTTCCTCCAAAAATTGTTCAATGCTACTGTACAGAAACATTACTGATATTTGTGTGTTAATCTTATATCCTGCCACTTTGCTGAACTCGTTTATTAGCTTCAGTAGCTTTGTTGTAGACATCTCAGAATTTTCTAAATATAGGATCATGTCCCTGCAAATAATGAGAGTTTTACTTCTTCTTTTCCTCTTTGGATGCCTTTTTTTTTTTTTTTTCTAATTGCTCTAGCTAGAACTTCTAGCACAATATTGAATAACAGTGGTGATAGTGGGCATCCTTGTCTTGTTCCCAATCTTAGAGGGAAAGCTTTCAACATTTCCCCATTGGGTACGATGTTGGCTATGGGTTTTTCATATTAGCTTTTGATCATATTGAGGAATTTTCCTTCTATTTCTATATTTTGAAGTGTTTTAATCAAGAAAGGATGCTAGATTTTGTCGAATGCCTTTTCTGTATCGATTGAGATGATCATGTGGCTTTTTTTCCCTTCAGTTTATTAATGTGGTATATGATGTTAATTGATTTTCTTGTGTTGAACCACCTTTGCATACCAGGAATAAATCCCACTTGGTTGTGGTGTATAATTCTTCTGATATGCTGTTGGATCATGTTTGCAAATATTTTGTTGAGAATTATTGCATCTATGTTCATTAGAGAGGTTGGTCTGTAATTTTCTTTTCTTGTATCTTTATCTGGCTTTGGTAGTAGCAATGATGTTGGCTTAATAAAATGTGTTGGGTAATTTTCCCTCCTCTTCAATTTTTTGGAAGAGTTTAAACAGGATTGGTGTTAATTCTTCTCGAAATGCTTGGTAGAGTTCACCTGTGAAGCCATATGGTCCTGGACTTTTCTTTACTGGGAGATTTTTTTATGACTAATTCAATATCTTTAAATGTGATTGGTTTAAGTCCTTGTATTGCTTGTAGAATCAATGTAGGTTGTGTGTTTCTAGGAATTTGTCCATTTCATCTAGGTTGTCTAGTTTTTTGGCATATAGTTTCTCATAATATCCTCATATGATCCTTTTTATTTCTGTGGTGTCAGTCATAACATCTCCCCTTTAATTCGTATCTTCCCTCCTTTTTTCTTGGTTAGTCTAGCTAAGAGTTTGTCAGTTTGATTGATCTTCTCAAAGAACCAGCTTTAGGTTTTGTAGATTTTTCTCTATTTTATTTTTGGTCACAATTTCATTTATTTTGGCTATAATCTTTATTATTTCTTTCATTTTTCTTTGGGAAGTGTTTGCCATTCTTTTCTAGTTTCTCCAGTTCAGTTAGATCTTTGATTTTTAGCTCTTCTTTTTAATGTAGGCATTTAGGGCTATAAATTTCCCTTTCAGCACTGCCTTCTCTGTATCTCATAAATTTTGATAAGCTGTGTTCTCACTTTCATTTTTCTCAATATATTCACTAATTTCACTTACAATTTCTTCTTTGACCCACTGATTGTTTAGGAATGTGTTGTTCAGTCTCTACACATTTGCAAATTTTCCCCCTTTCCTGTCTATTATTGATTTCCAGTTTCATTCCATTATGATCTGCAAAGGTACTTTGTATAATTTCATTCATTTTATATTTATTGAGACCTGCCTTGTGACCTAACATGTGGTCTATCCTGGAGATGGATCCATGAACACTTAAGTATGTATAACCCACTGAGTTTGGGTACAGCCTTCTGTATATATCTGTATAGCTTGTTTATCATATTGTACAATTTCTGTTTCCTTTTTGATCTTCTGTCTAGTTCTAGACAGTGGTATGAGTGGTGTGTTGCGGTCTCCAACTATTATTGTAGAGATGTTTATTTCTCCCTTCAGTTTTGCTGGAGTTTGCCTCATGTATTTTGGGGCACCCGGGTTAGGTGTGTAGATATTTATGACTGCTATATTTTCCTGATGGATTGTTCCTTTTATTAATACATAATGGTCTTCTGCATCTCTTATAACTTTTTTGCATTTAAAGTCTGTTTTGACCAATATTAGTATAGCTACCCCTGCTCTTTTTTGGTTACTGTTTGCATGGAGTATCTTTTTCTAACCTTTCACTTTCAGCTGATTTGTATCTCTGGGTCTAAAGTGAGTCTCTTGTAGGCAGCACATGGATGGCTCATGTTTTTTATCCATATTGTCAGCCTATATATTTTGACTGGGGAGTTTAATCCATTCACATTCAATGATATTACTCTAAATGCATTATTTACTTCTACCATTTTATTCTTTGGTTTTCGTATGTCATGCCTTCTTTTCATCTATCTTTTTACTCTTTGGTTATCCTTTCTGCTATTCTTAACTTCTACACTCTCTTCCAACCCTCTCTTCTTCCGTCTTTTTCTTTTGGACTGTAAGTCTCCCTTTAATACTTCCTGCAAAGTAGATTCTTTTTTATGAACTCTTAGTAGTTTCTGTTTGTGAATATTTAAAACTCACCTTCATAGCTGAAGGAAAATGTCACCAGATAAAGAATTCTCGGATGGCAATTTTTCTCTTTATCTAATTATACACACCACTGTCTTCTTGTATCCATGGTTTCTAAAGAATATCCACACTAAGTCTTATTGGATGTCCCTTGTATGTCACGGTTTGCTTCTCCCTTGCTGCTCTCAGAATTTTCTCTTTATCTTTGACATTTGACTTCTGAGTGATATGTGTCGGAGGAGGTCTATTTGGATTTATTCTGATTGGAGTACACTGCACTTCTTGAACATGTAAATTCATTTCTTTCGTGCGAGTTGGGAGATTTTCAGCCATTGTTTCCCTCTCTTCTCCTAGTGGAACTCCCATGACACATATGTTGTTGCGCTTTAGGTTATCATTCAACTACTTGAGGCCCCCTGCTCAATTTTTTCCATTCTTCTCTCTTTGTTCTCTCTTCAATTTCAGCTGTTCTGCCTACTGTATCACTTGTTCTTTATTCTATCATTTTGTCTGCTGTTGTATGCCTCTAATGTATATTTTTTAATCTTACATATCGTGTCTTTCTGTTATTTTTCTATTCAGATTTTCAAATTCTTCTTTGTGCTCACTCAGTGTCTTCTTGATATCCTTTATCTCTTTAGCCATATTGTCTTTCAACTCATTAATTTGATTTTGGAAATTAGTATGATTAGTAGTCTCAAAGCCTATGTGTCATCTGGGACTTTGATATATTCCTTTGCTTAGGCCATTTCTTCCATTTTCTTAGCATGGCTTGTAATTTTTGCTGATGCCTAGACATCTGATTATGATGGTGAGTTTACTCTGATGCTCAATATCTCTTTCATAGGGTTTTAGTGGTGGGACACTGTGTTACTGCCATTCTTTGATTCTTGGTTCAACCTGTTCTAGATCTTTAGGATTGTCCCTGTTAGTTGCTCAAATCTGGGCTATGGACACAGTAATGGGTTGCATACGTGCTTCCAAGGGCCTTGGAAAGGGAGGGGTCTTTCCATCAAGGTTTTCCTCCTGTGCCCCTCTCTTTTCTGAGTGGTGTCCAGCCTTCCCTTGATGTCCTAGAACATTTTTTTCCAGGCCATTTCTGCTTGTCCTCTAGCTATTTTTTCTGTGAAAGAAGAGTCCCATGTCTTTCTGATCTGCTATCTTCCCAGAAAACCCATCTCAAGATCTTTAACTTAATCACATCTGCAAATTCCCTTCTACTATGTAAAGTAACATATTCCCAGCTCTGGGGATTAGAATGTTGATATCTTTGCGAGCCATTCCTCAGCCCTCCAGAGTCTACAGTCTGGCCTCCAGAAATTCATTTCCATCATGCATGCAAAATATATTCACTCATCGCAACATCCCCCAAAGTCTCAGTCTATTACAGCATCAACTCAGAATCCCAAATCTCATCTAAGTCAAGTAAGACTCTGGATATGATCCATCCTGGAGCAAAATTCCTCACCTCCTGTGGACTTGTGAAACCAGAAAGCAAGTTATCTGCTCCCAAAATGCAAAGTTGGGATAGGCATAGGATAAAAGTTATAGCCATTCACATCCCAAAAGGAAGAAAATTGAAGGAAGAAAGGAGTCTCCCAGACCCAATCAATTTAGAAATCCAACTGGGCCTGAGAATGATCCTCAGTGACTTGGTATTCTCTCTGGGCTTGTAGCAACACCTTCAGAATCATCCT
The DNA here is from genome assembly GCA_029593785.1 of Cabassous unicinctus. Classification (NCBI taxonomy): domain Eukaryota; kingdom Metazoa; phylum Chordata; class Mammalia; order Cingulata; family Chlamyphoridae; genus Cabassous; species Cabassous unicinctus. The sequence continues at coordinate 10,921 of JAQZBX010057254.1, forward strand.
TCCTTTGTCAGGAAGAATAGCACAGAGTTTACAGCTGAGTAGTTGAATCATCCTGTGTCCTGCCCATAGTACTTCAGGTGCCTGACAGCCGCCTTTAATTTCATTCTGTCTTTGTTCTTTTTGGTCCATGCTGACAGTATTTCTGATGATATAACATTGTCAAAAACCCATGGGCCTCCTGTGTGTGTCACAGGGATTTACTCCATTAGACAAGAGGCTCCTCCTCAGCTCTTTCCTAGGTATCTCATCTCTATGCTTAGTTTATGCTGAGATAGCTGAGGGGATTAATGAGCCACAGACTTAATCTTTTCAAAAATTCCTCTGTGATATTGAATACTCTATCCTTTCAATGTATCCATGGCACATAGAAAGGTTGTCCAGCCACACCCTTGGCTCTCTCTCTCTCAAGTGCATACTTTCCTTACAGTAAATCACTAATTTTAGCATCTTTTTCAATCTGGATAGTCTGAGGGTTTCCAAAATCATCAAGTCCCTGAGTCCTTTGTGCTTAGCAGTTCTTCCCTCAATCTTTCTCCTTCCTCTTGCAGTTTACCCTAGGCAGCAAGAAGAAACCAGGCCACATTCAACACTTTGCTGAGATATACCTCGGCTAAATATCCAAGTTTATGGCTTACAAATTCTACTTTCCACATCACTGTAAGACACAATTCATCTAAGCTTTTTGACACTATATAACAAGGATCCTCTTTCTTCCAGTTTCTAATTGCTTGTTCCATATTTCCTTCTGAGCCCTGATCAGCAGCTCTTTCAATGTCCATAATTCTACCAAAAGTCTGGTTATGATTATTTAGGTCATTCTCTAAGACAATATAGGTTTTCTGTACCAAGCTTCTTAGTCTTTCTGAGCCTTCACCAGCAGTGCTTTTAGGGCCTGTATTTCTACCAGTAGTGTATTTATGAAGATTTAGATGATACCGGCCCTCCCTACTATGATCTTTACTTCCTTTTGACACTTCACTGGCAGAGTCCTTAATATCCATATTTCTATTCAGTCTGTTCAAGGCAATCTAGTAATTTTCTATCATGATCCTTAAAATTCTTCTGGTCTCTGCCATTACCCAATTCCAAAGCCACTTCCACATTTTTAGGTATCTATTCACAGCAGCACCCCACTTTCAAGCATCAGGAGTGCAATTCAGGTCTAGAAAATCTCCTATGTTAAATACGAGCCCTGATAGAGATGGAGTAAGACTCTGATGGAGATATCTAAGACATGCACTTGAGAAGCTTAAACTCCAAAATTCCCCTGAGCCCTCCAGACCTGCATCACCCTTGCCTGGAAATAATGACAAGGCCTCACCGAAAGTGGATGACTCATAAGGTACTTACCATCCTTAAATTCTGCCTTTACCTCTATTCATGGCTTCTAGACATGTACTGTCCAATAAATACCATAGCCGCAAGCTACATGTCTATTTAAATTAATTAAAATTTAAATATTCTCTCAGTCATGTTAGACACATTTCATGTGATGTGGGCTAGGGGCTACCACATTTGTCAGTGCAGAACATTTCCATCATCACAGAAAATTCTATTGAACATCTCTTCTAAATCATTTACTAAGGTCAAATATCTGCATGGCCTAACTGAGGAAATGGGAAAAAGGGGGCTACCATGTGAAAAGGCACAAAAAAAGTTGCAGGACTTCCTGAACAGGAACTTGGAGTATGTGTCTGGGAGATGTGATCTTGAAGATGATGAACTAGGGGAGGGATGGAATACAAGGGAAAGTATTCATATGGAGGCACTCTCCTGTGATTCAGGATTTCACCTCCTGTCAAGGATACCTGAAGACAGTCCTGCCTAATACTCTACTTAGCTAAGTGTAAGCCATCAGTTTTTCTATCAGTGTAAGGTGGATTTAATGACCAATAAAGCCAAAATAGCAACCATGGTGCTCTGACTGGCATGGATCTGTGGGAATGGCCAACAGGCCATGGTATTACTAAGGGAGAGAGAGATGTTGTGCCAAAAAAGGTTTTGCTTGACCTTTATTAACAAGAAAAATCAAGAACCTGTAATTAGAAGGCTGAGCTCGACCCTGCCCCTTCAAAGCATCCAATTTTTCAGTAGCAGAAATGAATGCAGAGTGCCTATATGATAAAATCATACCACTGGTGGCAAGTTGATTACACTGTACCCCTTCCACTCTGGAGGAAGCAATAACTAGTCTTTACTGAGCTAGATATATATCCAGGGCATGGGATAGCTTTCCCTTCAAATGTAGCGGATCAGCCACTACTCAGGAATCTCACACAGTGATTTATTATCACCATGGGCATTGTAGCGTCTGTAGTGCATCACGCAGTTCCCAGCTTCAGAACCAAGGCATTCATTCATCCAGCTGCTGAAAATGTTAGCAGCTGAAAGCTTTCAATTGAGCTATTCTCTGGGAATTGCCCTCAACTAAAAAAAGCTGCCCAAGGCCATTCTCCTCCCCAGAGGCAGCCTGCGTTCAATGACTGGTCAGTGTGGGACCAACTCTGAAGAGCCTTCCCAGTCTAGAATTTCCTGTGTGATTGGCTGAGGACTTTACTGCTGCATTGACATCTCCTCCAACTGCCTAAATCTATTTCTTTCCCCCACAAGTGTTGATACTGAGGACACTCCCTAATAAATTTCCTGCATATAAATCTCAATTTTTTTATGGAAAAGAAGGCAGCAGTGGGCCCTGGCCTTAGGTATTTTGCTATATGGCATAAACAAGAAGCTGCCAATCTGAGAAAATGTTGGAATAACTTCTTAAAGGCACAGTTAACACATAATACTGGGATGACACCATCCAGGTTCAGGACATTCTCCTTCAAGATGTGGTATATACCCAAATGTAGAGGACAAGGGCTTTGTGTCTCCTTTGTCCTAGTAGTGTTTCCTTCAGCTCTCAAACTATTTACTCTCAAATTCTTATATCAGGGCCTAGATCTAGGGAATCTAAACTAAGACAACAGTGCAGCAAGCACAAAACTGAGTATTAACAATCCCTGTTCTTAAACGACTGGCAGAAGTTCCCACTACTGGAACATTGCCATTTGCCATCTCACCTGCTTCAGCTGCAGTCTCCTTCCACATTGTTCATTCCTTAAACTCCCTCTTTCCTGTCCCTTTGTTGTTCACTCTCAACCCCTTTTTACTTTATTACAGACCATCCATGCTATGCTTTTAGTGTTTTTCCTCCACAGGCAATTAATAAATGTTCCTAAATAATTACTATTCTCTCCCTAAAAATATTCTATTAGCTCTTAAGACTACAGTCCCATCAACCCAGCACTTGTTAAAACCAGAAGTCAGTTTCTGTGCTAAGGAATGTGGAGGTAAGTTATACCCATCTTTTTATAAGTTTTCAAATCAAAAGCTTTCATAGAGAAAAGAAAGCTCTAAACCATAGCAAACCACATCAATTCTGCCACCAATGGATGCTGTTACTTTTCACATTATTGGGGTCATTCAGGGCTTAATCACAAAAGGACTTACCAGTGACATTTGCAAGTAAGCAATTCTATATGGAGTTTCTTTCCAGAAGGATTTATTTACTTGAATCCAAAAGCACTTTCCTGAGAATCAAACTATTAAATATAAAGTGGCTTCCTTTCTCTGTGTGTCTCCATTTATATCAAGCTCCAGTAAAAGAGTAGAGACTCAACCGGACTCATGCCCCACTGACATAGTCCAATCAAAAGCAATTTAATCAGGTGATATAAAGGGAACCTAATGCAATCAAAGGATGCCACACCCACAGGAATAGATTAGTTTAAGAACATAATATTTTTGGAATTCATAGAATAACTTCAAACTGCTACAATTGCTGAAGGGGGGGTAGTGAGAGGACCTGCCAACTCAGCAGTTCAGCAAAATATCCTTTAAGAAAACATAAAATTTCAAAAAAAAAACAAAAATAACACAACTTGTTGCCAGCATACCTGAGCTCCAAGATATACTAAAGAATAGACTTTAGGCTGAAGGGAAATGATACCAGATGAAGATTCAACAGTAAGAAAGGAAGAGCACTAGAAATGGAAAATAAGCCAGTAAATTTTTTAAAAAGTGTTTCACCTTGTAATTTCCTTGAAAGACCACTGATTCTTTAAATGTGAAAAAAACATTGCATTTCATTTGGGGATTTATTAAATACGTAGAATTAAAAGGTATGACAACAGTAGCATGATGAATGAGAGCTGGGTAATGGAATTATTGTAAGGCTCTCACATTTGTGAAATGGTAGGTGGGAATGTGGAAAATCTGAAATGGGAATTGGGAAGATTCAGGGAAGTAGGAAGTAAGAAAGGTCTGGTATAAAAGGCAAAGTGGTAAATATTGACTCTAAATAGATTTTGATAAGGTAAGATTGCATACTGTTAGCCTTGTATAGCTAAGAAGCCATTAGAAGAAATAAAATTAAATATAAAAAATTATTTCAAATAAAAATAATTCAGGAAAAGAGAAAGGAACAAAAATCTAAGACACGGGGAAAAAGAACACAGCAAGCTGCTAGGTTTAAAATCACGTCAATAAATGCATTAAATGTAAATGAACCAAACCCTCCAATTTAAAGCAGAGATTCTCACTATGTGCTGTCTACAAGAGACATACTTTAAATTTAAAGCAAATAGAAGTAAAAGGATGGGAAAGATATACCAAACTGTGAGCTTGAGAAATCTGGCAAGACAATATTGATATCAGAAATTCTTCAGAAAAGCATATCATCCCTAAATATATACATGTACCTAATAACAGAGTTTCAAAATTCATGAAGCAGAAACTGAAACAAAGAAATAGACAAATTCACAAACATAGTTGAACTTCTTTAGCACCAATCACACCTAGTAACTGATAAAAGAAAAAGACCATAAATCAGTAAGGATATAGACAATCTGAACAACAGAATCAAACAATTTGACCTTATTTACAAAACACTACATTAAACAAATGCAAAATAACCATTTTTTTCAAGTTGACATAGAATGTTCACTAAGATAAGCCTATACTAGATCATTAAACAAGTCTTAATAAAATTCCAAACTTTGGTTTCTTACCAAATCAATTAAATTTTAAATCCATGCCAATAAGATATCAAGATCTAGAAAATCGTCCAATACTTCATTTCTTTGCATAGCTGAATAATATTCCACTGCATGGATATACCACATTTTGTTTATCCATTCTTCTGTTGGTAGACACTTGGGTTGCTTCTACCTTTTGGCTATTGTGAATAATGCTGTGATGAACATTGGTATACAAATATCTTTCCAAGTACCTGCTTTCAGTGCTTTGGGTTACAATACCAAACAGTGGAATTTCTGGGTCATATGGTAATTCCCTATTTCACTTTCTGAGGAACCGCCAAACTGTTTTCCAGAGCAGCTGCACCATTTTACATTCCTAACAACAATGAACTAAGATTGTATTTCTCCATGTCCTCACCAATACATAGGTCTGATCCCTTATTATTTCTTATTCTGTACTGCTTACCTTTCTTTGGAACTTTCTTAATCTCCCTTTCCAGAGACAATCTCCATTTCTTTTGTGCTTTCTTAATCTATTCTCCTTTTATTACGGTAAGATTCATATTCATATATTATAATGCTTGATTATCTCATGTTAAACTATAAACTTCTTAAGGTTGGGCATATGTTGCATTTGTCTTTCTATTCTTTCCAGTACTATACATATGAGCTAGTAGTTTTTTATTTATTTGAACAATTGGGTAAATATTAAAGTATATCAGGCAGCTCTTTCTAAGACACAGAAATGCTAATTTACTTGGAAAACAAGTTATCATAAATGGAATATTTGGTTATAGTGATACTGCTATAATATTTTTTAAATGTTTTAAATTATTTAAATGTTAAGCTATTGCAAAGGGTACTAGAGAAAAATTGGCATAGGAGTAGTCTGAGAATAATGCCTGAACAACATAAATCTTAAATATTAAAATTATTAAAGATGCATGTGTATATTTTAAAAACCTAAATGCATTTTGAAGCATCTTTCTATTTCAATTAGACTCAAGTAATGCTTTGTTTCAAATGAACAAAACATTTTTCAAAGACTCTGAGTAAATTCAAAATTAAATTCTCTTGATGTCAATGGATCTTTAGCATACATTGAGTATGGAATTGGATTTGAAAAATATACTGCCTAGTTATTGTAATAGCTTTGAAATTGCATTTTCTAAGAGAAAAGTATTAAGCCTGAGATTCCATTGGAACTAAAAATTCACTCTGAAATAAGCATATGAACTCATTAAGTTTCATTGTTTGTAACAGCATTTTTATCTCTTAGGTTACCAGAAGAAAAGCAGCTTTTAAGACACTTTCTCTTTTCTCTTGTAATTAACAACACTCCATAATTCTAAGATTCTCCCCAAACAAATGGTTCCTAAATTCTTTAAACATACTGTATGACAACAGTTAACACCAGATAATTTTCAGTATTTTCTAGATTAGATCCAAATAAAAAGTAAGTTTATAACATAGTATGAAGGAAATTATACTTTTAAACTATTTATAAAGCTATGTTTTTATTTCCTCATGTCAAAATGACTGCTTTTATCTGAATATTATCAAAGGAAAAAATATTTGTGGAAAAGTGAGATAACACATATTCTTAACAATTGATTTTTCTAGGTTTTCTTCTCAAAAATAGAGACTTCTGGGTTCCAGTAGGATAGCTAGTCACATAAGTTTAATCTCTTACACAGCTTTTAAAATACCATACAGATCAATAGGGAAAGCAAATAAAGTCACCCATTACCCTTAGGCCTACAGCACGATTGGAAGACAAAGTACAACAAACTTCAAATTACACGTGGCAAATGAAACATCCGAGACCAGCTGAGTTTTTCCCGGAGCTCACAGGGGCTAAGCTAAGGTTCAGCAGAGACACTCGGCACTAGGAACAACTGCAGCAAGGTTGCAGTGTGTTGAAGTACATTTAATAAGAACACACCCAAAGGGAGGGAGTCCTTACCTCAGTGGGGCATTACCAAGAGTTAGCTGAGACCTGGTAGATCAGTGCATAGGATACTGGGGGCAGGATGGGGATGGGGGTCAAAAGAAGGGGTTAAAAACTGT